>JABJVR010001796.1:0-18506 GCA_025773905.1 Chitala chitala
GTGCCCTGTGGTGGGTTGGCGCCCCGCCCTGGGTGTCCCCTGCCCTGCGCCCTATGTGCCCTGGGATGGGCTCCAGGTTTCTCTGCGACCCTCACCAGGAATAAGCGGTTAAGATGATGGATGGAAACACAGACCAGTTCTGTGGCATATTGAAGCTCTTGTGTTATATGTATAAAAAACATATTATAGATATTGTCTCTAGTGTTTGCCTCTGTAGTAGTCATAATCTGAAACCAACTACACGCTTAATGTTGCATGCAAAGTCACGAAGGTCCTGTGATTAACACACGGCTGCGTTCTAGATAGGAAAGTTGGGTTTCTGCCAGTTGTAGTGAAGCTGGTCTCTGATTCCATAGTGTTTCTGCCCTCTAGTGGACACTAATGCACAGTTCAACTGTTTTCACAGCAGATTTCGGTGTAGCTGTCGGAGCTGTCCAGAGGTTTCAGCAGTGAGTTTCGGCGCGCTACTTCTACAGCCCACGGGAGTACGCAATTAACAGTTGTATTCTGTAGCCGTTGTGTATACCAGGCTGATCCACAGCTGAACACTCACTGTTTTTACTGTATTCTGTGTCTTGGAATGCAAGTTAACGGGAGAAGGTATAAAACATCTTAATTCAATCTACGTTTTATATTTGCAGCTTTCATGTGCAAATGGCACAAGAACAGAGCTAGAAAAAGTGCACTAACGATTGCATACAAAGTGAGTTAGGCTTGCACCTTTTCCCACAGACAAGTAATGCAGTTTGTATAAAAGGGACGAGAAGGTAATGCATACCTCTAATGTTACCAATTTAAGTGGTATATACGTCAGACTGGCACATGCACAGAATATTACAAAATAAATTGACAAAATACAAAGAGATTTCTTTAATTTTGTTTGATTTCTGTAAATGTTTTGTTTTGATTTCTGTAAATGTAAACATCAGTTTGAAATCTCTGTAGGCTTCCAGTATCATTTGGGTGAGGACCTCATCCACAAGGGTACACTTAGTACCACATCAAGGCAGACAGGTACTGTATAGTCAACAGACATATTTTCAGATTTAACATCTGAATAAAATACATACAGTCCACACACAGAGACCTATATTGGTAATGTAGAGAGTCACTGACAGACTATGTGCAGTTATATTACAATTTAAGAACAGAGTACTTCAGACTGCTTTATTTTGGAATGTGTGGCAACATTGACTATAAAACACCTTCTACATATGTGTCACACACATACAGCTTCAGTATTCACACACAACAGAACACCGATGTAGCTTTGTAAAGATACAAACGAGTCAGATGTAAATCACTGGTTTTTATTGATGTTGAATACAATGTGGACAGCATTGTGTATACAGAAATTTGCCCGATGGCCAAACATCTTACATTCCTTTTGAGTTTAAAGTGAAATAGTCAATAAATAAGTGAAAATAATCGACACAGTGAAAATGTATTCAAAGAGGCAACACATTTCCGATAGGAACAGAAAATCATCAATTACTCAAAAACAGCACGATACACTGGAGCTACAGTACCCAGCATTCCTACACTCCCAAAAGATTTTAATGGATATAAAAACTGACAAAAAATATTAAACAGTTAAAATAAGTGAAAAAACGTACACAATTCAGATGTATAAAAAATTAGTACAAAGACAAAAATACACATTATAAAAACAAACATATTCAACATGCTTAAAAGGGGGACAGTAAAGGTCAAAACAGCATAAAAATCGGTTAAATACTATGGATTTTTAATTTTTTTTTTACTTCAAATCTGAGGCACACTTAAAACGAGCGCTTAATACACTGCGAAACAAAAACACGGCCCGCCCATGGTCGGCGGTCTGTACCGGGCTGTGGGCTGATATGTACCGGACTGCAAACTGGCTGGGATAGTCCTGTAGGTAGTGGGTGTGTAAACTGCAACAGAATTAGCCGCGTGTCAGTAAAATGACCAGGGAAGCCAAGCCGAAATTACACCAAAAAAAAAAGCTGTTTTTTTTTTTTTTTTTGATTAGCGGAAGTTTGTCTTTGCTTCTTTTTATTAATTTTTTTAATGTGATTCAACCCCAACAGCCAAGTGAAGTTCACTGAGGAAAGCTTTTGATTGGGCAATCTTACAATTTTTTCAAGCAAGCAGCAGGTCTTTGGTTCACGTTGTTAAGCACTGTGTACTTCATTACTTATTTGCAAACTGCTGAGTGATTTGACATTTATTTATTGTATTTCAAGGGGGAAAAAATAAAAAATAAACTATAAAATTTCCTACTTATCCCTCCATTAAATTTTTGAACCCTTTTGTATTACTTTGTTTTGTACTTTTTCTATGGATCGGCCCTTTTAATAGCAGCCAAAGCCGTATTATTTTTCGGGTTGGTTTTACAAGGTATTTTATAAAATTTCATTTGAGCCTTGACAAACTGGTAGCTGTAACAGATGTGAACTGGAGGAACTGAACTGACTTGCGGAGCGAGGAATTTTATTCACAGAGAGAACACAGTCTGAATCACGTATCCAAATATGGTGATGACTGGCCAGACAAAAGCTTGTTTAGCCTGTCGGCAGTCTGGAACTAGGAGGACACAGGAGGTCAGAGCAGAGCTAGTGGCCACTGCAGGGTACGGTTTTGATTACAGACACTCCTCAATTTACGAACATCCGACTTGCGAACATTCATAGATGCGAACAAAGGTATTTAATGCATTTAATTCATTAGTTCAATTTTTGTTTGGAGAAAGGAACTGAGGAGCTGCAGCTAAAAAAATGTACGTGCGTGGCTCTCCCGTCATGTACGGCGTTTGGCCACTACGTACGCCGGACAACACGTATGTGTACACGTACACCGGAGCGCACTAAGATTTATCATGAATTAACCAGTGCATCGCGTATCCACCATGGTGCCTGAAATGCGTCAGGCTAGTG
Source organism: Chitala chitala (assembly GCA_025773905.1). Lineage (NCBI taxonomy): Eukaryota > Metazoa > Chordata > Actinopteri > Osteoglossiformes > Notopteridae > Chitala > Chitala chitala. The sequence goes on from JABJVR010001796.1 coordinate 2,919, forward strand.
ATTTTAGCAGTAGTGCTAAAAAGCGACGAGCCATCTCAACGAAAACAAAGGTGGTGATTATTATGTAAAAGTTTTGACAGTAAAATAAAGCAGGAGGTGAGCGTTTTGTCAACCCACCCGAAAATGGGGACTTTAATGCTTTTCAGTCAACAGCAAGGAAAAAAGCACCTGGCGCGTAGCCCATACGGAATAAACTGTCGACTTCCTAAAAGGGGCCGTTGGTCTGGTGAGTTCGGTTTCATGGTAACCTCTACAATTATATTATAATAATATAACTATTATTGCTATTATTACTATAATTCATTAACATAATTTATGCTTTTTGTGTTTTTAGGATAAGATAAACTTATGTTTTAATACAAGTTTATAATATAATTAACACGCTGTAGGAATGTTTGGTAGGACCACACGTAAAGTGTTCATACCAATTACGAATTTACGAACAATTCACCTTACAAACGGCTTCTCGGAATGTAACTCGTTCGTAAGTTGAGGAGTCTCTGTACAAAGGAACACTAATTCTCCATTACTATGAAATATACACGATACATGCAGCTTGCAAAACACAGATTCACAGAGGGAATTTAAATTATGCGAGAATATATAAACATCTCGAAATAATTAATTATACATTTTGAAATATACATTTCACATAAATATACAATTTAATTTTAATGTATGCATGTTTAATGTATATTTTAACTTCTGGGGAAGCGTGGCTTCCCTTGGCCTCATGTAATACATGCCTCTGTAAAAAGCAAAATGCATTTTTTATCTAAGCTTTTTTGTTTATCACATTAAAGATAATTGCTAAACTGATCAAAAACACTTCTCCTGAGGGTGAGTTAATATTTCATTTGTACATTAATGGCATCCTGATTAATATTTAATACTTTACTGGTAGCATTACTTATTTTAAAGCAGCACAATAATCAACCCCCCCTGTGCAATCTGCGGTCTGTGGAGAATAAATTGTCAAGTCTGTACACTCAAAAAGTTGGGGAACCACTCATCTAATGAACCTGAAAAAATCAGCTCATTACATTAATTGAAAACTTTCAGACTTGCAATATTACACAAGTCAATAATTGCACATATTTTACACAACACATCTTAACTATACTTTTCTTTCTCTGCACTACATAAGAATAACATTAAATCGCTCCAAATGTTCTTTAATTATTGTATAATAATTTAATGTTACTGTCAACCTTTCATTCCATAGTGCTTCCCAATATGATGTTTTAATCCAGTTTCTACCAGTCTAGGGTAGGAACATTACATAAAAAATTATGTGCTTCACGTTGACAGGCCTTCTGCTTCTAAATAAATGTGCAGTTATGCAGCAGCGGAATGTTTGTGTTTCTTCAGACTTTATTCAGACCTATGTGGTGCCACCCGGAGCTTCAGATTATGGTCCGTTAGTGGCACATCAGATATGCATCTGTAGATCAGACTGTCGTGTATAACGTTGGCGGTGAATCTTTTTGGGGAGTGACCCTTGGAGTCCCAGCTCCAGGGATGGTACTCAAGGTGGCTCTGATAACACGTACTTCATCTGCGATAAGATAATTAATACGCAGTACAAGAAATTGAGCATGTGGCCATGTTGATGTAATCTATCTGGGCATTTTTACCCAAGATAGTGGCATGTTATGCATAGTTAATACCCAATATAATGTTAGCGATTAACAATACAGCATGTATGTGTATGGGCGATGTCGGAGTTGGGTTGTTTTAGACAATCTGTTGAGACTTGTTGGACCTGTACCCTGAGACACTCCATCTTCACCCTAAAGGTGTCCTGGTGTTAGATCTTCCATGTGGCCTGTTTACCAGGAAGAGATCCAAACTCCTTCTCGTGTGCTCGACTCAGGATCTCTTTATACAGGATCTCGGCTTCCTTGTACTTCCCCTGTTTCAGGAAACAAGATGCCTGCCAAAACATGAAGCGCATCATGAAACCGCGTCTGACACCATACGTCCCAGGAACAGCTCAACTTGTTCCAAATAATAATAGAAAACAAGCAATACTCATTTAGTCCCAACACATAGTTTTACCGCAGTCAGAGAAAACCTGAAAAGCAGGTACACATCATAGTCAGGACGTCAAGATGGCCTGGCTGGTATCTTTCATGTGTCTCTCCAAATGGAAGCAAAAACAATTGACATTTTGACATTTGAAGCTATGCTGCTTAAAATGACATCGGATTCATCTGTATACTTACAGTCTATAGACCTCCAGGACCACAGACATCTTTTATTAATGAGTTTATCAAATTTAACGATCAGATTGGACAGAAAATTACCAAAGTAGTTCTAGGTGACTTTATTACCCATCCATCCATCCATCCATTATCTTAACCGCTTATTCCTGGTGAGGGTCGCGGGGAAGCCTGGAGCCCATCCCAGAGCACATGGGGCACAGAGCAGGGGACACCCAGGGCGGGGCGCCAGCCCACCACAGGGCGCACATTTATTACTCATATATTAATAATATATATTCAAAGAGATGGATGCATTTGCATCCCTGCCTGATTCAATGGGTTGTGCTCAGCACATATCTGAACCGACCCACATGCATGGGCACACTTTAGATTTAATTATAACCCATGGTGTTAATATCTCTCATTTATTACTGTGTCCATCAGGTAATTCCTGCTTTGATCATTTCTTGTTCACTTTTGATATTAAACTTTCTTCTGTACTTACGTATGAAAAGGTTATTATGACCCACCGTTTGAACAGAAACAAAGTGGAAAAAAATTACAGATACTGTACAGAGCAGTTTTCAATGACAGTGCATGTATTAATGAAATTACACACGACTTTAATGCAGTACTTAGTCAGAGTACAAACAAGGTAGCTCCACTAAAAGCTAAATCAGTTACAGCCACATGGTGTCTAAAACAGGAAAGCCATAAATTAGAGCACAAGTGGAAGCCCACGTCTTCAGGCAAGTCAGTCGGAGTGGTCTAACAGCCTGAGACAGTACAGGAAGTGGCTATACAGCACACATTCACAATACTATTCTAAGGTTATTCATAACTACTAACATAACCCCCATTTCCTATTTAAAACATTTAACCTCAAAAGATGTATTGGAAATGCCTTCCATTATTACTAATAACTTTAGTTATGGGGGTAATAATCTTGTTAGGAGCACTTTTAGTTTAGCCTTCAATGCTGTTGACCTCTGTCTGTTTATTAACAACTCAGTGCATAATTTAGGTGTCATTTTAGACTAAAACCTCTCCTTTGGTTCTCATGTTAATGCAGTTTCACAGAGTATGCTTACTGCTGTTAAGAAATATTGCTAGACTGTGGTGTTTTCCTACTACAGAAGAAAGAAGTCCATTTAACGTGATTCAACTTCCAGCTGGCATCTCAACTAAAGGCAGCTGTGGACCATGTTGTGACAGCCATTAATACCACAAAGCGTCACTAAGCTACAAGAAGCACCGTCAGCTCTGTGAAGGCTGGCAAAAAAGGCCCAACCACGGCCTAGAGTGAAGACGGGCCTCTAATCACAGCTTCTGGCTGGCGGCTGAGTACAGCCTTTGAGATGCAGCTGAGGATCCCAGAAAAGGTCACATAATTCTCTGCATAGACATGATCATCTTTTCAGAAGCCACAAAGCAAATGTTTGAGCTCACAGTGCCCTGGAAAGAGTGCCGGGAGGAAGTCAACAAGTGGAAATGTGTGAAGCACCAGGAGCTGGTGGGACAATGTTACAGGCAAGGCTGGCGAACACACTGTGAACCCACTGAGGTGTGCTGCCAGGGCTTTACCAAGTACTCAATGTGCAGAGCCCTAATGGTACTGAGCATCACGGTGGGGAAGGCAGACAGGCAGGTCGTTAGATCAATTACTGAAGCTACAGAGGGACTAGGTGGCTCTGGGTAAAGAGTGCAGATCTGGGGTCAGATGGTGCAGGAATGCAAATTAGGGCCAGGTCAAAGATCAGAAACACCAGATAACATCACTGATGTTGCACCCCTGCATATCTGCAGGACGTACCTCTGACATCACTTAATGCTTTAAAAAAAAAAAAAAAAAAATGAAATTCTGCAGAGAAAAAAAAAAAAAATTGGATTATGCTATCTAAGCATGTTATACATTGTCGATGTTACACTACTGTATTGAATATTGGCAGTTAACTTTAATGTCAATCCTTATTATAAAATGCTATATGGGGAAAAAGAGGAAATATTCGGGTGTAACTTAGGAATTAGTATTGCAGCTTTTTTTTTGGTTATGCAAAAGAGTCAGGCCTTGTTGGAGAAAAGTAAAAAGAGGTTTTAGGGACCACACTCACCAGGTTATTCTTGGTCTTTGCCACATTGGGGTCATCTGGACCGAGTCTGCGCTCATAGATCTTCAGGGCTCGGCTGTAGTAGCATTCCACCTCTTCGTACTTGCCCTGGTTTTGACAGAGCAGTGCCAGGTTGTTCAGCTGCTTGGCAACATCTGGATGGTCCGTCCCCAGTACCTCATGAACGTTATGGTCACAAAAAGTCAGTGAGGAGCATAATCATGCAAAAGGCAGACTTTTCCACCTTCATTAGTCAAAAGGCAGACCATCTTCCACCAAATTTCACACAAACTTAAACACTACATAAGCCGACTTGCTTTTGACCTGATATTTTCCATTTGAAAATGTTCTTATAGGCCACGGTTCACTGTCTGGCAGCAAAACCGTGTAGAAGTACTGAATTTATGCTAACCTTCTACTACATCTCAAAACTGAGTGCAGCTCAGATAATTTCAACACCTGATCAAGCTAAACTCTGACTCCTTTTTTCCCCATTCGTTTGAAGAAGTTTATCGAAGACAAACCGCCACCTTCATTAGTCAATGAAATATTCAATATACAAAGGAATAAAAGATTTTAGCATCACCTGAACCAAAAAACAATACCAATTAAGGCTGCGTAAAACAAATTCTAATCAGTCTTTGCCTTCATTGTTTACATGAGCACGTGTTTTTATGTTGACCCGTTGAACGAATTCCTTAAATCCTGGCTGACTACTACTTCAAATGAAGTCTGGATGAAGCACAGGAGCTCTCCACACATTTCTGAATTATAGACAACACGAGAATCCTGATGATCACTGTGACATTTTTATCTCCGTCTCACCAGCACTGGCCACATGGGATCACCTGAAGAAGCCCCGTTTGCTCTCCATCTCTCCCTCCCCCTGGGCAGGCAGCTCCAAACCTACCTTCTCTCTGATCTCCAGGGCCCTCTTGCACAGCGGCTCGGCCTCCTTGTACTTGCCCCTCTTCCCATACAGTACAGCCAGATTGTTTAGTGTAGCAGCGACCTGCAACCCAAAGGATGCATGTCACTTTCTGAACCTGTGTGGAACTTCTGAGGAGATGCTACAGGTGCGCGACGCAGAGAACCGACGAGAGGACTTTATAATTCAAACACAATTCCGTTCGGCTTCCACAACGCCCACACTGTTTCCACTGATAATCATCAGACTGTAGTTCTTCTCAGCCGCCAGCACTCCAGACGTCACGTCTGCTTTTGAGCTTCATAACAACACGATCGCTGTTGTGTTTGCTGCTGACTCAGTTAATGACAGACGGGACGTGGCTTTGCTGCAACACATGGTAATAACTTCAGTCAGAGCCCATGACAGGGTGATGCACGTCATGTGACAGACATGGAAAAACTGCATTTAATTATGGCAGCTGGTCATGTGGGGGGGTCACCTATTTGAAATGTAGCAACATTTGTTGACTCCAATGAAAGTAGGTCTGACATCTTCCCAACAGCACCTTTTGCACAGCATCTCGGGTTCTGCATCTTAGGATGCAGTTGTGCCATAGCAAAGGTTCTGACAGATTCTGTATCTCAGTGTGCAGGCCTCTGCTTTACAGCGATGTTTCCTGCTACTTACAGCGGGGTGGTCTTTGCCCAGAGTCCTCTCTCTGATGGACAGAGCATCATTGAGCAGATGGGCTGCCTCCTTGTATTTATTTTGGTCTCTGAAGAGAAATGAGGGGGGGAAAAAAAAAAAAAAAAAAAAAAAAAACACACTGAAGCACTTCGATCCAAATGCAGCGTTGAAGGTAGCAACATTCTTGAACATAAACGGGCACCTGTAGACCAAGGCCAGGATGTTGAGCATGGTGGCCACATCAGGGTGGTCATGGCCCGAGGTCTTCTCCAGGTCCTCCAGGGCCTGCTTGCACAGAGGTACCGCCACCTCGTATCTGCCCTGCGATGCGTACTGGATCACCAGGTTGTGCAGGGTGCGCAGGCGGGCCGGGATCTCGTAGCTACCCTGCTGCGCCTCCACCATCACAGCACTGCTGTTCTGGTGCTGCACTGCTGGGTAACAGCAAGGGTGCCAGTGAGATGAGGATTACAGGTAAATGACTTACATTCAGGAAAACATCAAGGTGCTGATTTTTATGGCAAGAAAACAAAAATAAATGGATCATTGTAACTGGGAGTATAAGGGGAACGTGTTGGGTATCAAACGTAGGGAAGTTCTGAAAGGGGATGGTGTTATCTGTTATAAATCACAGGGCGTACATCCTTGTCTTTGTTCCTCCTGTTCATTAGGAAAGAGGTCATCCAGGGAATCCTTGGGCGTGGCACCTTCCTTTTCCTCCTGTAAGTGAAACATGCATGCGCATGCACAAAGCAGGGATGTTATATTACTCAAATACCATTGTAGATGGAAACATAGTCAATATAGTGTTGCCTATGTCAACAGGAAGCAATCAGCCTTACTGCTGACATTATGCTTTTCCCTCAAACCACATCCACTACAGACTGTGGTTTACACAGTACAGCGGCCATTTATAACCACAAACCACTGCTTGTTCTTACAGAACACAGCCTCTAGGTGGCACTGTACATGAAAGGCTATGTTGTCAGACACCACATGGCATCTGCTATGCAGATAGCTGTACACAGCATTTCAAATGGATATATGGTGTTTTAAAATATTAGTAATAAAAAAGCACCCCATCCAAGTATTTTCAGTTCACAAAAAATTTAGTAAAGAGGGAAGAAATTTTAACTTAAAAAACATAAAAAACCGATAGCCACAATAGTTCTAAACAAGCAGTCTCTTGCTCAGTGTGAGAGACAGAATGACAAGGGCTGAAGCTGAGAGTGCTCACCGCAGGCGAGGCGTCCTCGTCATACTTCCGGAGCTGGTTCATGAACTCCAGGTGCTTCTTCTCTTCCTCGAGCTGGGCCACGCTCTGCTCGCTGCGCTGCAGCTTCTGCTGCGTGTTGGCCAGCTCGTCGCGCAGCCACTGGTTCTCCTGGCACAGGCGGCGCACCTGCGTCCGCAGCTTCTGCTTCTCCGACTCCACCGCGCTCAGGTGGCTCGACAGCGCCATCATCACCTACAGCCATGATGTCGCTGACTGAGAGTCGCTGTCGTCTTCGTACACTCGCATTCGGCTCTCCACTACATTCACAAACACCCTCCCCCTTATACTCCCAGCTCTGGTCCTCTGCAACACTTTCCCCTGATTCTATCAGGTCCTCCCCTACACCCTTCCTTTATATTCCCAGCTATATACCTCCACTACATGCACCAAAACCATCCGTTTATACCATTGTGTTTACCTGTGCCTCCCCCAGCCCCAGCTCGATCATCTCCACTGACTTGCACAGCAGGCTGGACTTCTCCTTTGCCAGATTAACCTCCTCGTCCTTCTTCAGACACTTGATGGCTTCCAGCAGGCTGTGCAGAATTGAGCTGTGCTCATTCTTCAAGGCCTCCAGGCCCTGGATCACCAGCTTTGTGTTGGAGATGATGTCCTCCTGAGACATCTTCTCCAGCTTCTCGTCCCTTGGGTAGACCATTGTGGACATTGTCTACATGAGCCAACCTAACAGTAATAGAGGAAGGGGTTACTAAGCTTTAAAGCCACTGTTTCTGGTTCAAAACATGGTTTCCAGAGACATCAAAGGACAAACATCAATTAGATCTAATATATTGAAAGGTTTTGTGAACTGCCTGAAATAACAGACAAATATATGAAAACCTTAAAAGACAATGTAAACCAGCCCAAGAAGCAGCACTGCTTCTATGAAAATGTTCTTAGCAAGCAGTGGAGCACAGCATGACCTTGCTAGACACAGATACGTAAAGCTACTAAACAGTTTATTTCCAAAGATAACAAGTGAATCACAGACATTCTGACAAAGAGAAACCATTAATTGTAAGAAACTTTGATTCAAATTACAATGTAGCAAGAAAAAGGCATGCGAATGCTGCAGTCTTCAGGCATTATGTTGTTAAACATTTAAAAGACTCTTGCACACACTAAAAGCAACAATCAGGAGATCAAGTCAAGTATGAGAAACAATGCCATTAGACTTAACAATTAGGTGTTAATTAGGCAGAGGTACAGAAACACTATGTGGTGTACACAGCTGATCTGCCTAAGAGCTGCGATTCTGGCTTGGTCTAAAGTATTCTTTTACCTGCTACTGAACACTAAACTACATAGAAAACACACACTGAGAGACCTTAAGCTATAATAAGAAACATACAAACAAACACCTGCCCTGTTACCCCCTGGGTACATGCAATACCAGCTTCAGTGTTGCTCAGTCAATCAAAACCTGCAGGAAATGAACCAGAACATCTCCCTTACCTTTCTGTACTGCCTTTCAAAAATGCGTGAAATGGACAAAGAGGTGCCTTAGCTAGGGATACGTACACCCGTCAAGGCCAACCCTGGCCACGCCCCTCAGCACCATTAGGTATAGGTTCCGTTTAATATTACGAAACACAGATACACATTCAGAACATTCAACGCCCACAGCTGTTACTGTTCTCACGTGTGTTCATGTGTCCAGGAGCAGCGAAGTAAAATGATGGAGTTAACAGTATTCAGTAGTATTTTCAGCAAGCATCAATGAGGACAGTAATAAAAATCACATAAGTGAGGTCTACCCCACCTGTTTGTTGAACGATTGCATTTGTATACCTCTACAACAGCAATGCTTTTAAGTCACAGAAATCTCACATGAGGTTCAGATGTCAAACCAGGTTTCAAAAACTGGGCAGCCTAAAAATACTGTGGTGTTAAATATTAATTAAGAACACCACAAGATGTCCTGCCTTAACTCCATCCACCCTAATTTTCCTCCCTGAGCAGTTACAGGCAGGGTGTGGCAGGATGGGACTGTCACCATGACAACGCATGAGCCAAAAGGAACTGCACATTAGAGGAAGCTAGAGGTGAAACATGGACCAATGAGGATGTACAGTACTGTGGAAAACGCACACAAAGCAAACGCAGGCTACGTCAGGCCACGGATCAGGCCACGGAAGAACATCAGGTTATGAGAGATTTATAAAAGACCCTTTTACTGTAATGACAGCCCATCTTGTTAAAACAGGAATGCGTAACCCTAAAGTGGCTCATTCATATGCAGGACAGTAAAACATCATACTTAGAAAATTTTGGATTCAGTGATGTGAAATTGCCCTTTCGTGGACATGGCTTGCTGTTCATCTTAAATGGTCCTTTTATCACAAGGAAAGTATGGATCAACTCAGCAAGAATTAAAAAAAAAAATCTGACTGCTATCATAATACAGTTAATGTTTACTCATCACTTACAGCCACTTTTAAAAACACAGGCCTTGATCTACAGGCAGAACACTTATTAAAAATGCAAAAGTGGGAAGGAAAAAAGAGAATTGAAAATATAGATCTTCTGCAGCTCTTGATCTCAGCTGCTGCTGCATGAAGGGCTTTTTGTTACTAGATGAACAGGGAACCGAGCATCTAAACAGGATGTGGATGGAGACAGAAGGAGCATGAAACAGTGCTGCAACTCAGATGATGGAGAACTCAGCACTGGGACAGCTCAGCACTGAAATCCATTTGCAAAGTGAAGTCCAGGCTCAGCGATCTACCTGATCTGGGATCAGAGATGCTGAAAGCTCAGTACTGAAATCTGAGTGCAGAGTGACTGAGCTGAAAGCTGATCTAGTTCAAGCCAGTTTGTTCGTTTGCTGGCTTTATTTCAGGACCTCCTTATGTTTGACACTCCTCATGCTCCCCTTAATCCTGACATTTGAATTTATATATAAATACTTGGTATTCAATTAACCTTTTCTCAGTGTTTTTCACTTCCCCCTTTCATTTTTATTTGTTCTCCAACACCATTTACCCTGTTTTGGGCAACAGAGGCCCTGATTTATACAGCTCTACCCAACACCCCTATCACCACCTGTCAGACTATGTACTTATCCCTAACCACGCCCCTCAAGGTCAACCCAGACCACGCCCCTCAATGTCAACCCAGACCACGCCCCTCAATGTCAACCCAGACCACGCCCTATGCTCTCCATGAGTGGGGCCATGTCACATGAATTTGTCAATATGCAGACATTGGATGCCAGGAGACAAACAGAGGCTATATAACAATGACAGCACTCGAAGATGCTTCTGTTATGTCACTATATGAATGCTGATATAATGAGGGAGGGACAGTGACTACACATTAGTCATGGCGCAAAAAAAGATACAAATTAAAATTGTGGCAGGATTCATTAATGCTGTCAATTTAGTTTAAAACATTTCACACAGGTAACTACAAAGATTTAAAAGACAGGTCATTATGCATTTCATTTTCAAGTGAAAAAAGTATCCTGCGCAGAAATATTCATATCAATTTTGAAACCATACAAACCAGTGTCCCACACATTTTATCTGCAGCAAAACAAAAGACCTAGAAGAAGCACAAGTTTATACATTTTTATATCTGGCAAGGAAAATGTTTTGCTGCAAAATGTGATAAAATTATTGGTTGGAAGTTGAAAATGTCATTTATCATATTTTGTAATCCAATCCTTCAATATGCGTTAAGCACAAAAATGTACGTGACCAGAATTACATACATTTTTCCACACAAAGTGTCAGTTTCAGCATGCATGCTGGGAATATCTTTATATGCTGTCTCCAGATAGTCAGTCGTATGCATAACCATCTTAGAAAAGCCTCTCATACAGGGCCAACCAATCTTTCACAGAGAAACAAATCATCGATTCTGGAGTGATTTATAAGGTAGATACAAACAATTTTTGGTATCATCAATCATTTCCTCTTTACATCAGCCTCTCATCTCAGACATAGAACTTTACAATGCGTAGCCAATTCCTGACTTCCAGATGTACATACATATAGGCTACATATAATTTGATATGGGGCATTTCAGTTACTCCCTTCCAGAAACTACCAAAAGAAAAATTATGTAAAAGGAGGCACTCGCACTTTAAAATACATTAATGCAATATTGTCATTTACATGTATATATAAATTATAAACAATTACAACACATGTGGTACATGAGTGAGGTCCCAGTTTTACCCTCCTGAGAAGAATTACTGTATTTAGTGGTTACTTTTTCAGCACTCCCCCTTCAGGTTGTTAGTGGTTCTACAACATCACAAAACGTGTTTAAGCCTAAACATGGAAAATCTCATCACAGTGCAGAGATTACTAAATTGAGGCCTTTGGTTTGTTGCGTTTTATAGCAATTTTTATTTCAGAAGAACTAAGAACACAGACGAGGCGCCGATGGAATGGGGCGGAAAGTAACAGCGCATTAAATGCATGAAGCTGCACTTTGAGGTGAACAGCTGAAGCGTGATGATCACAAACAGTGTTCCATTACACTGGGAGTTCTTTTAATCTCAAATTACGTTTTCATCACCACAGAAACTCATAAACAGAATGGGGGTGGTAATTTCTACCTTGGCATGCAATAGGAAAATAATGACTTCTGTGATGCACGAATACTTTTTATTCAAAATCTCATTGGCGCAACTGTGGGCTAGAAATGTTAGGGGGGAAAAAAAAAAATTATAAAAATCACAACATTAACAACAACTAAAGCTATCTGTCAATAACACCCTCAAGGACAACTTTTACCGTTTGTTTCCAAATACATACAAAACATGTTTACAGGAATTAGACGGTACTTTGCCGTACTCTTTCAAATGGTGCTCACTCCGGCTTTAGTAAGCGTGGCTTTGTTAATCCAGCACTAATTACACTGCAGGTTTGACTGTAGGAAAACCAACAAACCAGCTCTTTTACCTGATGAGTACAAGCGTACTGGTTTCCCTTTCAAACGCAAAGGAGATGGCACCCTCTCAGTGTGTCTGGCCTGGATACCCCGACAACCGCATCCAGAAAGGCTACTGGATGACTGAATGGGCTTTAGTAGGCCAGGAATTACAGATCTCTTCTGCTGCACCCTGACATTCCTTAGTGAGTCAGAGCAGCTGAATAGCTCAAGCAGACCTCTCCAAGACAGGAAGTGGGGAGGGGTGGTCGTGTGATCTGCGCACACTGATGCAGAGACGCACAGCCAGCAAGCACAGATGGGCCATTCCAAACGGTCACAGATGGTCTGCTTCCCCATGCATGACTTTCAGTACCATTCCTACACTGTGACTATTGCTTTTGTGGTAAAATGCAAGCCATACATTCTTAATTGTATTTTTGTGGAGAATTTTTGCTCTAGGCCACTAGGTAGTTATAAAAACTACAAACATTGTATGTGCTCGTTTTCCTTTATAAATTAAACTTTTCATGTGGATCTCCTCACAGTAACTATACATTATTTATGACATAGCATTGGTCTGAATAAACACAATTTCATATGCACACAAATACAGAAATGCCCCACAATGAATCTCTATGTAAAATCATCTGAAAAACCAAGAGGGAAAAACATTTAGACAGGACTCTAAGTGGTAGTTATGACTGAGGAACACATACACCGATATATGTACAGCACAACGTACACAGCCAAATACATACTTTAAAGTAATTCATAAAGTGATTTTGCCCAAGTTTTAGTGGTAAGGATTAAAGGCCCATTACGTCTGTTATCTTAGCCCTTAAAATGGCTGAGCTGTGATAGAGGACGATTCATTTAATCCCGTGGGTTTGGAAACTTCAGTGCCTACAAAAGATTTCTGGCAATGTTTATATCCATGAGCAGAAACTGAAAACCGTTAATCACACTGAACATTTTGTCACTGACGGCCACATGTCAGCAGGAGAAAGTACCAAACCAAGCGTGTGCCCAGGTAGGGAGCATGCTTGTTGTGTGTCAGGTTCTGGGATGGGCTCCAGGCTTCCCCACGACCCTTATCAGGATGAAGCGGTTTAGAAGATGACTGACTGACGTCTGACCACAAACAGCAACATATTATGATCCCGTGAGAACTGCTGACTGCTGGACTTAATGTATGAAATTATGGTCCAGGTTGTCATACGGTCCGGACAGGGCAGTCTTCCTCAGTCCTTGAGCAGTAGTACATCTTGTAGACCTGTCCCTGCTCTACTGTACAGTCCCATTTATAAGCTTGTTATTAAGCCTGCATAAGGAGCGCTTCATTGCTAAGTGTCTGTTTTTGTAGATGTTTTAATGTGCAGTGCATCCTGACATTACACAGTCTGCATTATTCAGTGGTATTTATACACACTCCCTGTGCATGGCTTTGAACTACAGGGTACACATGCAAATGTTGGCTCTCGCTAAGGCCACAAAACTTTTCATACCTCAGCTAACCTACATTTGGAAAAAAATTGTTTTGTTTGGATAGCACATGTGACCTCTGGCAGGGATCATTTAAACATGAATGCTATGTCACATAGCTAGATACATTTAATTTTATTCACAACATAAAAACTTTATACTACCCACTGCACATCCAGTTTTATTCAACACACTCATACTAACGTCCTCATAGTCCACTGAACTGTCAAGTTAAATGTCATAATATCGGAAACGTTAGACCTACCGACCTACTGTTTCAAATGCTTTTGAGGTCCACAACACTACCGCTGTAGTCGCCGTGTACTAGTGAAACTACTGAAAAAGTGTAGACAACTGACATTTAAGATAAGATGTTATTTAACCAAATGAGAATGTGTAAATATTCACCATAGGATTAACATGCCCGCAGTGTCTTTTGGCTTTTCATTCTCTGAAACAACACAAACAGACGGAGTGTGAAAATTACACACGCTCAAAAGCAAGGCAGCTATTACAAAGCTAGAGCTGAAATACAGTCATGTCTGAAGTTGTCACAGTGTCCAGGCCAGACACACTGACACGCTGCCAACGCAATCCTGAGTTCATAAGGTGGGAAAGCAAAACTCCCTGCATGTACACAGCAGCCATCGGGCCATAATAAACATTACAACATGTCTCATGACTGTAAGGTGTTTTTCATCACAATCTCTACCAATTACACAGATAACAGAAGGGATCTTATATCCCAGTCTGACGGTGGATCCGATTTGTTGGAAACATACTGAAAATTGTATTATAGATTCAGCACTGAATGAATGTGTCACGTAATATTTACACTCTAAAGTACATTAAATGTAGGCATGCTCAGAGTGATACACACCAAAAGCCTTTAAAGAGTCCGTAACATTACGTACTGGCGTGCTTTTACACTCAAGGAAATACAGTACCTTCCAACTTCTACACTTACATGCTTCCACCCCATTTTTTTAAAGAGAGAAGTTAAAAAATACAATATTTACTTTATCTGCAATATTGTAATTACAAAGGCACGTACTGGTTTAACAGATTCAAAAATGTTTATTATCTGTGGGAAAGAATTACGATTGCAACGTCTTTAATACGATCATTTCTATTTATTCAAATGAAATACATTCTTTGTAGTATACTGAACTTTTAGCAGCATTTACACACTTGAGTGTTAATCCTAAAACAACTACATGACGTGCATGTAGGAAAAGTGAACCCGAACAAACAGCTGTTACAACTAAAAGTGAGTTATGGCCTCATCACCAAATCAATGACGTTCACGGATGTTATGTCGCTTATTTACTAAATTATAATGGTTATTTTGTAAATTATAATGGGTTTTTCGGAAGTCCCGAAAGCCGTATGCCTTTGAGGAGCTTTCAACTGCATGCGCGTTAAAGTCTGCATGCGTAAAACCGCAATTCCCCCTCTCCGCAAAGTATAACATAAAGGACACAACGTACCGTGTTTTTCTTTAAGATCAGCCGTGGCAGACCCCAAACCTCGGCGGATATCTAGGACTGAAGCTGCGAGCGCGTCCTCTGGGTTGGGTTCGCACAGATGTGCAGATGTGAGCTGACTCGTCCACATGCACCACTGTACAAACAGCGATCCCCCCGCTGGGTCCTCCTCGGACCGCATGCACAATGTCAACTATAGTATGTTTATGCACTTAGTCTTCACTGTAAATAGAAGTCATTACACTTTCTCCACCTAAGAGCTCCACCCGAGTCCCTTCGAATCCAAGATGTCCGTGTTTATGGTGGTGCGCTGTTCCCAGTTGTCCTAGCGCGAGATTTAAAGTAGTGCATAAAACTAATAATACTTTCTAAGGTAAGATGCACTGTACTAAGTAATCATTTATTTTAATGAAAGAATACTAGACTATGGATTGCAATTTGCACTTTCTGTGATTAAAAATTAAAATTTTTAGATTAGATTAGATTAGATTGAACTTTATTGATCCCACAGTGGGGAAATTCTCTTGTTACAGCAGTTTATAGG
>JABJVR010001797.1:2350-18505 GCA_025773905.1 Chitala chitala
GTCCAATCTTTCTCAGGCTAAGGCCGTGTGTAACGTCCAATCTTTCTCAGGCTAAGGCCGTGTGTAACGTCCAATCTTTCTCAGGCTAAGGCCATGTGTAACGTCCAATCTCTCTCAGGCTAAGGCAATGTGTAATGTCTAATCTTTCTCAGGCTCTCTCCTGTTCATTCACTGATATCACACGTGATGTGAAGCAAAATGCTGCTTTAAAACCCCGAGCTTCAAAGGCACAAGCCTACAAATACTACGTCTGATCACCTGGGCAGTGAACACAACCCATTTCGGACAATTTACACCAGCTCTAACCCAACTTTTTTTTTTTTATTACAATATTCAGGAGACATATGACTTCAGAAATGGTAACAGTAAACAATGGCAAAAGTGAGCAATTTCTACCACATACATCAATGACTTGACTGAGCTTTGCCTAAAACATCGGAGCTCGACTGACTCAGGAGAATGATCATTTGGAATGAACACATAATGCAAGGTGGTTTCACTATAAAGACATAATAAGAGGAGGTCGAATCTGACTGCTACAATTTCTGCATTCTCTCTCCAGGGTGCATGTTCATGGCCAGAATAACGTGTCACGACCCGACTGCAGCCCACGACGTGCTGTGATCGCGCTCGCCACGCTGCGCTACACCCTGTCCACAGAAAAACAAAACATTTTATTTATGGGTTGCTCTACAAAGGACACATTTTACTGCAGAGGTAAACCAAATGCCAACACCCATCAGGGCTAGGACCTTATCCTTCCACAGAGAGTAGATTCACCACAGAGTGAACAAGGGAACCTCCTGGAGGAAGCCCAGCTGAAGGCAAACTGACCATCTCCTACATGGTCTTCTGCAGCTGCATATAACATGTAACCAACAAAGAAAAATGCTGGCCAGCATCAGAGGGACGTTAAGCACGAAAAGGAAATGCCTGTACATTAGTACGTCAAGGTCTGCAAGCAAAAGGCTAAATTACACAGACTCAGAGGTGGAAACAGATTGGAGGCAAGAAACTCACAAAGTCCTTTTCCAGCTTGTCCATCTCCTGCTTGTAGCTCTTCAGCCTGCTGTTATACAACCCTCTGCTCTGGACAGGAATCTCCCTCACCTCGAGGTCCATCTGCTCCAGCTGACAAAGCACACAAACAATGGAGCAAACACACAGAGTTATAACTCGAGAGGAGACAAGCGCGCACGCACACACACTTATCACCCACAGAGAAACACATACAAACACACCTGGTCAACAAATACACACAGACCCACACAGTCAGCAGGCCTAATGACACACTCTCAGAGCACGCACACACCAAATGTTTCTGGGGATTCTGTGAAGTTGACAAGCACCCCCACTCCCCAAACCAAAAAGCTTGCTGTGGTCTGTGGTCGCTCATCATTATGGCAGAAATGTTAATTCATTTGCGTTCTTCAAGTAAACAAATGGCACCCTGGCAGAACAATGTGTAGAAATGAGCTAAATCATGTCACTTAAAAGCAAATGAGTGCGGTGGGTGATGCCGTCAGCTGGGGCGGTTTGGTGTCACGGCGACATTATGAGCATCGCTCACGCGGGACACTTTCCAAATTCATTATTTAGAGAGAAGAGTACAAAAATGAATGATCAAAGACGTACCAACTCTCTGACTTCTTCAAGCTTTTTGTCAACATTTATAACCAGCTGCGTCTTCTCCTCTAGAAGGAAAACACAAAAGAGTATTGATCAGTTGAAGGAAAAACCGTTTCATGCCAACAACTCAACTCCCCCACAGAAAGAAGGCACATCTGAAGATATATTTACACACTCTCGTTGCATATAAATGCACATTTGATGTCTCTACTCTGTGCAGCCTGGTTCAGAGTTTTGACGAGGAGACGGAGATAAGACGCTGCATGCTGAGACTCTGAGTGGTGTTCATACAGGAAGTAGGGGGCAACAGCAGCACACGGGACTGAGGCTGAAGAGTGCCGGGCTACACCACGCACACACGCACACACACACAGCGGCTTACATACAGCAAGTTCATTACAAAATCTGCAACAGCTCCCATTTCAGCACCACGGTTAGCTACTCAGTTTCAGTGCAACGGTAAAAAGATTTTTGAACAGAATCAGTATAAAACACCTCTACCCTACCTATTACACAACAGAAACTAGTGTTTTGTTTTCACCCACCAATACAGCGGGTAAGCTATTAAAAGCTATTTGAGTCTTGCCCTACATACAGTGACAAAATCTTATGCTGCAAAAGAATACATAGGCCATAATATAAACCTCAGTATAGCAGATAATCATTTCACAACCACCCACTTAAACAACTGGATATATTTACTGATGATATTCAACATCAATAACTTAGGGAATTGTTTTAGATACTAAACAGCAAGCCACCTCCTGTCTTCAAGGGCCATCTATCCTTCAGACCACCAGGAAAAAGTCAAATAGCACATCCTTTTCATTTGTATAACCCGTCATTTTTAAACCAACATTCCCTCGTATATTTAAACCGGCAGGTTATCAATAGAAGCCGTACAACACAGTTCATCAGAAGTGCGAACATCCCACACATTTAAAAATCTTTTCACCCTTGAGGTCACCTACTCCTCTGGTCATTAAATGCATTTTTAAAACACGTGTACAACCTCACAGCCTACACAATAAACAGCCGGGGGTGTTTTGCAAAGAAATAAAACAATGTTTTGAGTCCCAGGCCAAGTGCGGCACAGTAAGCATTTTAAAAGATGCGTGTGGATAGGGAAGCTGTACACAGCAGCCAGGCCTGCATGGCTCTGGAACACACTGACTGCCAATGGGCAAACTTGGCCACATTATCACCCTTACACCTTTGCTCAATTTTTAATAACCTATGATTGACAGCCTTCCTGCTTTAAGAACCATGCCTCCAAAACCAACATTCATGTATAATAGACAAAGACCTTGCTTTTTGCTTCCCCCCCCTTATTCCAATTCCACAGCTTCAGCAGCAAGAGCTCATGGTACATTTTATTCACCACTGAGAACATGAGAGCTTTAAAATGGTCAAGGACATTTCAGTTACTGTTCTGAGTTCAGTAAAAAAAAAAAAAAAAGGTGAGGCATAGCAGAATAGAGCTTGGTTTCTGCTCTTGTACCAACAGCATATGAAAAATATACAGTCCAAAATGCAGCTCAAAAAGTAACCATTCTAACCACGCTTAAAGGAAGATAAAACAAAAATGCATGCTAGCCTTTTATTCAAAGTGACATGTCAGCTTCACAAAGTATAAAACAAAGATCAATTTTAGCAACGAAAATCTGGAAGACAAGTGAAAACAACTTTAACAATAAAGATGTGACATTACTCTGTAGAGCCCATGGGCTGAACTGCAGAGTTTAATTTTCTTTGCTTGTGTGTACATTGCTATTAGGTTCTCTTATGACTGGTAAGCTCAAGGTTTCCCTCATAATATATGAGCCTGGTGGCTCAACGGGTAGAACATCAGGCTGGGATGCAGCTCAGCCAAGTGTGTCCTTGAGTAAGATGCTGAAAGGCTAGTTCCCCAGGTGCTGCATGCAGCTGGCTGCCCACTGCTCCCCTGAGTGGACAAGATAAAGTGAGAGCAGTAATTTCCCTCTGGGATGGGTACAGTACAGTAGAACCCCCCATATCCACTGATGCAGTATCTGCTGAGTCACTTAACTGTGGTCAACAGCAGGGGAAAAAAATAAAAATATTTACAAAAATATAAGGTTCACAACTCAAACCACACCCCAATCAAGTGCATACTGTACAGGCAAGCGTAAACATGATGCCAGTACTGAATCATCTCCTTTGTTTTGGTAATGGTGGAAACCCATGGAGACAGCACAGAGTGCTTGCTGCAAACTACAGCGTGGAATAGATAATGAGGACAAATTTTGCCTTCACATTTTACATTTACTCCTTTAGCAGATACCTCTGTCCAAAGTGACTTACAAATGAGTGCTAGGGTACATGCATATTAAAACTATTCAACAGTATGTGGGAATCCAGCTAACAGTAAGTGCTGTTCTATAGCCAAAAGAGCACAAGATTCAGTTTAGCAAGATTACAAATAATGAAGCGAGCAACTTAACTGAAAACAAGACAATCCAATACAGCGAACCACAAAGAAAACATCATTATTTTACATTTACAAATGAATAATTACAACCCAGCAAAGCACATCTTCCAGGAAGTCATTTTTATTCTGTTTTTAATTCCCAAACTGGAGACTGTCTATGTCTTGGCTCTTCTTTGGTTTTTCAGTCCAGTGATTGGCGTTCTTGAAGACCAATGGGCATTCTCCAACTCAGTGCCAGTTCCGCAAGAGTTTAAAGAGATGCACAGACACAAACATAAAGCAAATACAACCAGGGACTTAACAAAGGGTTATTATAAGGTGTCCACTCTTATTCACTGTTTGAGCGTTAAAGCTTGGAATGCAATACCTGTGGATATGGGGTTCTACTGTATTGTAAAATAAATAATTTAAACACTTTGCAAAGATTAAACAAGTAAAGCAATGTATTTTTATGTTAAAACTTTAAAAAAAAAGTTGTGTTACACACTGGGTATTAGCTAATGACGTAAAGATACACGCAGCTCACAACACAGTTACTTCACTACAGCAGGTTCATGATTTGATTTTCTCTCAGTAACAAAAGAAAAAAAAAAAAAATAATGAAAAAACACTTTTAATTCTGAGGCCAATGTGTGTTTCTTCTTCACGCACAGAGGCTGGAGCTTTTCGTTGTGGTGGCCCTGTAAATGCTGCATCATACTGCTCGTGTCAGCAGGTGTGCAAGCCCTGGTTTCTCAACCCGTGGAGCAGTACTGGGTCATGAGTTGACCCTTCCCAACCTGAAAACCAGCTGGCAAAGCCTTATAAGTATTGGGTGTGTAAATCACAAGATGCATTTTTTTCATAAAAAATGTCATTTTTATTGTCTATGACATTAAACAAAAGCATTTTACTAAATTCATTAGACCAAATAATAAAGAAATAGAAATGACAAGGGCCCTTTTTTTTTTTTTTTACTATATGTCAAAAGCGAGGTGTCAGCATGCAGTCGCACCATTAACTCTACGTTCAATTAAACTAGCATGTTTTTTTTTTTTTTCGAAAAACAGCCAACTGATTATGAAGACAAAGGTGACACTAAAAAGAAGAAATAATCCAAAGGTACGATGACAACTTAAAACTTGGACTTGTCACACGAGGGGATGCTGCTGCATGTGATGCGTGGCATGAAGGCACCAAACAAGGCTTTGAATCCTTCCAACCTACTTCAGCACCGAGGTTAATAATTCATTTGTATATTAACATTGGCCTGTTTAATATTTATTACATTGTGCTGGTAACGTTCCTCATGGGAACATGTCACATAGCATGCATGCACTGCAATGCCACACTATTTCTATGGTGCGCGTCGTAACTCGTCTGCATCAAGATGTGCTTTGGCATGATGTCATGTTACATGCCAAATATTAATATCAAGACCAATTATGAACAAAACTGCAACGTGCTGTGTCAAAGTTTATGCTACGCATGTCACCTTGGTCTACAAGGTTAAAAACAGATTCAAATCTAATACAATGTTACCAGTGACATACTGATTAAAACTAAAAGAAATGTATATATATATTTTTATAAGTATTATTTAAAAAACTTATTAAAACAAAAAGTATGAATTACTTAAGTTCCTTAAAATTTTTACTGAATATTTACAAGTCTAAAAACAGTTACATTAAAGGAGTCCATATTAAAATCTGTTATGCAACAACTAAAAGACGAAGACATCAGCTGTACTACACACCTGTAACAGCCTTTACACCTGTGTGAGCTTGGTGATTACAATTTTACATGTTCCCTCCCAAACCTGTAAATGTATTAGGAACCCCTACACCACGAGTCCTGCGCGTGTGAACTAATTAGTGCAATTAGTCCGCATCACCCAGCTCAAAGACAGCAAAGGTGGCTTGTTTAATTATCTTTAAAACGTCACTTACAAATCCAACACCATCCGAGGGTACAACATATTTAAAATTGGTTTCATTAAAGACTGCAAACTTTACCAAACACAGTAAACATTACATGATGAGATGCACCATTTGTAAAGTATATTCGTTTTATGAGAAAGGCAAACCGCTCGCCCAGTACCACACTAGAACAGATTCTGAGTGTGTGCATTAGTACAAAACGGACAGGTTTAAAGCTAATTTAATGAAATACTGTGAACTACACCCCCTACGATTAGACATACGACGCTGTCACTTTTATTCACAAAGCAGAAGCGGCTGCCCAACAGTTGTTGACAAACACAGAAGGAACCGACGGCGCACACAGCCACCCGCCGGCCTAACCCCCGGCTCACCTACCTCCAGCAAGTTTAGGGATCCTGCCTATTTTGTTGGTTATCTCTGCGGTTAAAGTGCCAAAATCCTGCTCGTACGTCTCAAAATCCGACGACATGACGGCCGTTACAAATGGAAGCAACTTCAGCAGCCCGAGACAGTAATGAAAAATTAAACGGTTTAAACGGACAGCAAAGCGTCACTTCCGGGTTGGGTCGCAAAAAATGTGTCCGATGTGAAAAGGAGGCGGACTTAGCCGGTTCTACATTAAATAAGATATACAATTAGAAATGTTCTCTCAGCTATTTTAACGGCAAACACAGCTGAAACATTGCTTATTTTACTATACCAAACTATGCATGTTAAAGGTCGCGATTCGCTGCTTATTTATTTAATTAACACATGTGCTAATGTTGTGTAAATATGCGTTATGTTCGTAATGCTTAATGTGTACTATTTTGTGAGTAAATACTTAAGTTGTACGTACCTGCCAAAATGAGCCCGCTACAATCTGGGGCCCTTTTGGTGACGAGATGGAGGGACGGAGGACTAATGGTGTAACACTCTCCGGAAGTGCCTGTCGAAGAAGGGCAGCGGAGCGATCAAGGAAGTAGCGAGCGGAGGTTGGTTTGATTTAAAGAGACAGTTAAGTAAAGTGTAATGCTTGTGCTATATATATTTCGTATTATACGTGTTTAAAGATTATACGATTGCATTGATTTGAAAAATCTATAATTATAAACATGTAGAAAACCCTCCCATGTCCAAGGTGTAATACCTACACAGTGAGCATAGGAAGTGTAAGATGACATGGAAAAACACGGATCAGTCGATCACGGTGATTGGAAAGTGTATCGCTGCAACAATAATCCTCTCAAACACTTGGTGACAGCTTACAGACAGGGTGATCTGTGTTCAGCGTAACACAGTGTGACAGTGGTGCGTGTGTTGAGCTGCACACTGTTTGGGGGGAGATGCCCGGTGTTGGTGAAGCATCCCTGCCCTCCTAACACATCGCTCTTTTCACGTCTGTACGACTGGCGTGTAAAGCTCTCACAGTGATCTGTTAATTATTACATTAACACTTTATACAGCTGGTCAAACTCTGACCGCAGTCCATGCGCTGCTGCCCGTAATCAGAATTTGGATTTTATGTACATTTAATACCATAAAATGTAAAAACGATTTTATAGAACGGAAATTACTACGTTGCTGTTTTGTGTATTACGAAATCGTTGTTAAAGTAACGAAAACACGCTTTAAGCATTATAGCGTAAATAAGCAAATAGTTTTTAGCCTTAAGAATTCTGCAGCTATACGACTTTCCCATGTCGAGAATATTAGCGTGTCGTTTGGACTAATAGAGACATAAGAAATAACGAGAGAAATTAGTTGGTGAATTAGCCTTTAACACTCTTGGTAGGTCCGTCAGAATGACAGAAGAATTCGAGATGCAGTATTAATATTTCTGTCGTGTGTGAAAGGAGACTCCGTATTAAAGCGATTTATTGTCTCTACGCATGTGTTCGTCTGTACCATGCAGGAATTGCCTAACCCTAACCTTAATAAACCCAGAGGTGGATGTAGTTATGGTAAAGGGATCACACTGTGTTGACGAACAGGATCTTACATTTCTGTTCTGTGTTTAAGACCTTAGATGGAAAAGTGTTTTTGCAGTATGTGTTGGGCATTTTTACACTGTGAGATGTTTTGCCTTAATATACAGCTTAAATGTGGCGGTGTGGTGTTGGTCTAAAACATACACTCTGCTAAAATGCAGCCCTCTCACCGGAGGAAGAGGTGGTTCCCACGTCACCGAAGGATGCCAGGCAGCATCAGAACAGAGGACTCTGAGACAGTGACAGCTCTGAGGACCTATGACACAGTCACCTTCCTCTGCACATCATCTTCATCTTCATCATCATCGTCTTCAACACTGGTTTTGTGGCAGACCCAGGAGAGAGGGCAGTGAGCCGTACTTGCGCCCCCCACCCTGTTGCCTGGCTACCAGACAGAGACCCGAGTGCAGATGAGCAGCCCCTCGGCTGTGGCCAGGCAGGAGAGCATGCAGGAACTGCTCCGGCTCTGTCACTGGGGCCCACTCATCGCTCTCTCTGTTATTGCCATTTGCTCCACTGTGGCTATCCTGGATTCCATCATCTGGTACTGGCCACTCGACAGCACAGGCGGCAGCGTCAACTTCATCATGCTCGTCAACTGGACTGTGCTCATCCTCTACAACTACTTCAAAGCCATGTTTGTGGGGCCAGGCTACATCCCGCTGGGCTGGACACCAGTACGTAGCTATTGAGTCTCCATCTCGAGCAGTTCAGGCTCTGTAGGTGACTTCATTACGCAGCTCTGAGTTGTGTAGCAGAGCCACGTTTCTCGCTGTAGTGTGATTGTGCAGTGTTCCTGTCTTCAGCATGTGCTCTGACACGAATAATCCAACTGAAATAGCTGCGCAAGGTAGCACAAACTGTTGTGTCACTGAGCTGTGTTCAAGCCCCATTCCCAAAAAAACACATTTGTGCTCACTGTTTGCTCATCTGGTTTCCCATCTCCCCCTCAGGAGAACATGCAGGATTCTGCGTACCTGCAGTTCTGCCGAGTTTGTCAGGGATACAAAGCTCCACGATCCCACCACTGCCGTAAGTGTAACAGGTGAGTTTATAAAGCATGGACGGTGTGCAGTTGTATGTGATGCGGCCTACATACAGTTTAGACACTCTTTGTCCAGCTATATCACACGCTTTTACATGCTCTGTAAAATGTTACTGTTTAAGCCCAAAGCAGAATAAAATGGAGCAAAGCAACAGCTGGAACCCAGCAGTGTAAGACGGTGCACACTGACTGCAGACACACACATTCTGCACACTCCCCTCCTCCTGTGTGCTGAGGAAGACCTCTCTATATTCACCCAGGTGTGTGATGAAGATGGACCATCACTGCCCTTGGATCAATAACTGCTGTGGACATATGAATCATGCCTACTTTACCAGCTTCCTCCTGCTCGCACCCCTTGGATGCACCCACGCTGCCTTCATCTTCATCATGACCATGTACACAGAGTTGTACGACAGGGTGAGTAAATCCACACCTCTCCCTCATAGACAGTTGCTCTTATAAGGTGACAAATGGACACTCGTGGCCTACCCTGTCACGTCTGCTCCACAGATATCGTTTGGATGGAGCTCGGTGAAAATAGACATGAGTGCCATGAAAAGGAGCCACCATCCCATCATGCCTTTCAGCGTGCCTGCGTTTGCTGCCACACTCTTTGCCCTGGGGTTGGCCCTGGGCACGACCATAGCTGTTGGCATGTTGTTCTTCATTCAGGCATGTGTGCCCATGTTGTTTCATCACATTTTCACCCCGTTGTGCTTCCAGTGTCGCAACTCCCGCCTGTTTTTCTTCTTTCACTCAGATGAAGGTGATTGTCAGAAATAAAACATCAATCGAGGCCTGGATTGAGGAAAAGGTGAGCAGTCTTCCAGGTGTGGTAGTATGCAGCCTCTCACAGCCGTGCTGAAATTAAACTTTCAAAAACAAATGTGAGCTTTCAGAGCTCTCTGTAATGGTGAGAGGAACCTTCGGAGGGCATAGTGGTTAATAGGCGTGCTGCTCTGCTCTAACCACTGTGTCTACTGGCCCAGAAGTGTTTACTTTACACCAGCACATACTCCCATAGGCCAAAGACCGCATCCAGTACTACCAGACTGGGGAGGACTTTATCTTCCCATATGACCTGGGCAGCTCATGGCAGAACTTCAAGCAGGTCTTCACATGGTCTGGGATCCCTGAGGGAGATGGCATCGAGTGGCCCGTTGATGAACGCTGCCACCAACACACCCTGACGGTAAACAGCAGTCATGTGGGTGGCTGAGCATTTCCACTCTGGATTTAGCTTAAAATGGAAATCATTAAAATATCAATGAAATGTTTTTTACTGTTCTAATAGACTATAGCTATTGACTACTGCATTAGGAACATGTATGTTTTGTCCCATGAAAATTCCAAAATGTGCTGGTAGTCTTAAAGGGGACACTCCTAAAATGTATTTACCAACTGACATAATTCTACGCATTGTTTTTCCGTCTTCCAGATAGAACAACTCAAACAAAAAGCTGACAAGAGAGTGCGAAGTGTAAGTGGCTGTAATACCTAATTACAACACTAGATGGCAGCATATGACTTTAACTTGACAGGCTATTTGATTGCCTAAACCTTTTGTCAAGTGCCAAGGGAGTAAGTGTATATTTGAGTGTCTGTTGGTGAATGTATGCAGGAGCAAGCTTGTGTATAAATGAGAGGGGTGGGGGGGCTTGTAATATTTTTTGACCTTAAAAAACTGTGTGACTGTGAAAGGTGAAGGTCCCCTGGTGTGGAGTCAGATTATTTTGAAGTTAATGAGTGGAGTGAGTAACAGGAAGGTGAGAAGTGGAGAGAGAGACAGGCTGACCCTCCTGTTTGCCTTCTTACGCTGAGGTGGCCTGCAGGCCTCGCTAACGAACAGCCATCTCTTCACACAGATTGAGTACCGTGTGGTCGAGGACTACAACGGGGCCTGCTGGCCCTTAGGGAAAGGACTCTGCGTCTTCCTCAGAACCCCGTGCACAGAGGAGCCTCGAATTCCTCTTCACCGCGGAGAAACTATACTGGCCACCAGGGGTACAAAGTGAGTCCTGGCACTGAACATCTGCTTACTTCAATCTAAATCCAGTTTTTGTCTAAATGTTCTGCATCAGTTCTGGCCCAGAGCTCAACTCTGTGGCACATGCTCCATGTTAATATGCTACAGGTGGTCACATGCATCACCACCTCATGTCTTCACCTGAAGCTCCGCTCTTCCTGCAGGTGGTGGATGTACGGAGACAAGGTTCTTGACGAAGAGCAGAGAAAAGGTACAGCTTTGTGCTTGAGGAGAAGTTTAGATTTCACATAGCACACCCCTGAATCTCCCATGAAGCTGTGTTTTTTACACATTGGCCTGACGCTGGCTGATAAGAGTGTGCTTGGTGTCATTTCAGCCGGGATGCGCATGCGCGGCTGGTTTCCACGCAGATGCGTAGAGAAATGTGTGACCGACGCAACTGGCAGCACCAGCATGGATGGAGGGAAGAAAGACAACTGAAGGCGGGGCTTAACAGAGGGCTGGTTCTCTGCTGGAGTCCTCCTACAACACGATGTTCCCCTGCTTTGTTATGTACCTCTCTTCACTGACCCAGGACAGCCTTGTCACACGCCCCTTTTTGTACAGTGGAAATTACACTTTTATTTTAGTACATTTTCTAAGATGGCGTATCACCTGCACTCTTGATTCAATTAAACAGACAAACCACAGTGGTTCTACACAACCTTTATGAATCCGTGTCGTTGTGGTCTATACAAGTGTGCTATCTCTACATCTCTCTGAGCTGCAAAGAACAAAAAATACAGAATACAGAGAGGGAGCAGCTGACGATGGACTGACATCACTCAAATCCTAATCTGCAGAACCCGGTCTCTCTCAGCTCACTGCATGCTGGCATACAGACTTTCAATTTGGCTTTGGAAGAACTTGGTCAGTTGGGCCCGTTTCGCTTTCAGCGTGGGAGTCAGGAGTCCATTCTCGATGCTGAAGGGTTCAGGGTGTAGGTGCACCTCCTTCACCTTGGGGTAGTAGTGGGGATGGGGGATTAATTATCTTAAAGATGGACTGGAATCAGTCACACAGGTGATGGTAGGCTGGTGTCAGGTGTCTCACCTGTTCAAAGGTCTTGAGTCCTGCTGCTTTTCCCAGCCTCAGCATGTCAGAGAGGATGGCTTTCTTGATTTGCTGCATGGAACAGAGTGAGAAGAATATCGGTTAGTGATATAGACAGGGGCTCATGAAGGCGATGCTGTACAGCTGATCAGTCTCCAAGCCCTTACCTGGTTTTGGCACATCTCCTCCAGAGAGCCCTTGACCCCCATCTTGGCAGCAAAATTAGGTAACACATCCTGGTCGGGCACTACGATCCCAACCAGGCTGGCCTAGGAGACATTGTCAGCTGGTTAATGGGGCCACAGAGACCCACCTTTACATACTCGTGCCCACTGGACTACACAGTCACGCCAGTGGAACGTTGCCCATTGGCAGGACACTGCATGTCCAGCCCTGATTGGCCCAGAGGGTGAGGGGACAGGAAAACACTGAAACATAACTAGCCCTGATTGGCCCAGAGGGTGAGGGGACAGGAAAACACTGAAACATAACTAGCCCTGATTGGCCCAGAGGGTGAGGGGACAGGAAAACACTGAAACATAACTAGCCCTGACTGGCCCAGAGGGTGAGGGGACAGGAAAACACTGTCAAAGTATGCTATTGCATTTTAGCGTTCAGTCTCTGCCCACATGAACGAGCTGCCGAAGGACAGGGTAGGTAGGAGCATGGTCGTGTTGAGCCAGTTCTCACCTGAAGACTGTCTCCGTGTACAAACACCTGCGCTACAGGGGCACTGTTCATGTAGACGTTCTCTATCTTTTCGGGCGCGATGTATTCTCCCTGGGCCAGCTTGAAGATGTTCTTCTTGCGGTCGATGATCTTCAACACGCCGTTCTGCCAGGAGAAGACAGTAAACAGAATGAACGTGGGGTCATTCTGGACCCCGTGGGGTCTTTGAGGACCGTCTTCACAGTCCCTGTGGTGTCTGTGTATGTAATACAGGCCCCTTTAAATCCACACACAGGCTGAAATCTGTTGGAGCAAGTTGTCACAAGACCAAGGCCAGCCAGGAGTGGAGGAGGCTGGTGTGACACCTGGCTGCCAGGGGCAGGTAGTCACAGGTCCTGTACACAGGTGAAGCTGTGAAGCAATCAGCAGGAGGACCCACAGAGAGATAAAGCTCAGAACAACAATTAACACGGCCACTAGCTCACCATTCACAGCTCATTATCAAGGTGTGCAGCAGGATTATACTCGTGCTGCCAAACAACATACAGGATTTTTAATACGTTTTACAACAGTTCCAAAAAGCTTTGTCAGTTTTAGAAATTTTTCACAATTTTACACACTTCTGCATTTAATTTGGCAAGAATGGGTATGTTTTATGGTTTTCCGTTTGTTTTATTTTCCTGGTCTCTATGTGCTGATGTGTAGAACATTATCAGTTAATCAGACTTGTTCAGTTTTATTGGAGTGTGTGGTGCTGCGGGGTTCCTCTCTGAGTCCGTGTCCCTAACACAGGACACCTGCAGCCTGCAGCCAGTTCACGCAGACAGGCGCCCAGCCAGACGGTGTTAGGGCACGAACACCAGGGGTCACAAAGCACACACAGTCTGTTCGGTTACTGGTATGTTGTGCTCAGTCTTACCGGCAACCATTTCCCGATGTCACCTGTATGTAGCCATCCATCCTTGTCCAGGGCCTCAGCCGTCCTCTCTGGATCCTTTAGGTAACCCTTGAAGACGTTTTTACCTTTAACGCACACCTAGGAGGACATAAGACATATCTTATTTTCAGTGTAAACCTACAGCCTGTTGTTTTTAGTTAGGCTCTGCAGCCTTATTCCCACTCAGTAACAGGTTAAGGTGTTTTACCTCCCCTTCCCCATTTGAAGCAAAGTAGTTCATCTCTTCCACGTCCACCAGCTTTACCACGTTGCATGATATTGGGGGTCCGACATGTCCTTCGTTTGAAAGGTGACAATTTCTGCTCAGCCACACCGACACCTGCTTTTCTGCACATTCTCTCTGCTTCCCAGTTCAGTGGGACCTGCTCTTTCAGGTACTACAGGGTCTGTCTATGAAATCTCCCCTCTCTGAGGTGGGGCTCCAGTGTTTTAAAAGCTCTTTCTGAACACTAAACACATACATATACATTGTCAACTGATAAATACATACAGGCAAAGTTTTACTGCACTATATTTTTGGGATAAAAGCATTTCATTGGTCACTAGGTGGCAGAATTGTTAGAGAGTCTGGAGCATGACAAGCTAAAATAAAGGTGGATGTGCAGTCGAGTCACCTGCCCTCGAGTCCCCTGGCAAGGTGAATGTGCAGCTGGCGGTGCACTCTGTCTGGCCATAAGCCTCAAAGATCTGCAGGAACACGCCATTCAAGTCACTGTCTCTCCAGAGATTTGAATAAGGAGCAGCAGGGCACAGCCTGAGCTCTGGGTAAAGAGCAGTGTGATCACCTGGCAGCCCAAGGTGGCCCTGAGGACACCCAAGACCGTTGGGGAGACTGGCGCAGCTCCTGTCACCATGATACGGACACGACCTCCCAGTGAGTCCTGCAGGGAAAAGAAAACATCACAGCCCTGATGGTGTCCCACCGCATGTTCCTGTCACAGCCCTGATGGTGTCCCACCACATGTTCCTGTCACAGCCCTGATGGTGTCCCACCACATGTTCCTGTCACAGCCCTGATGGTGTCTCACCACATGTTCCTGTCACAGCCCTGATGGTGTCCTACCACATGTTCCTGTCACAGCCCTGATGGTGTCTCACCACATGTTCCTGTCACAGCCCTGATGGTGTCCCACCACATGTTCCTGCCCCACCACATGTTCCTGTCACAGCCCTGATGGTGTCCTACCACATGTTCCTGTCACAGCCCTGATGGTGTCCCACCACATGCTCCTGTCACAGCCCTGATGGTGTCTCACCACATGTTCCTGTCACAGCCCTGATGGTGTCCCACCACATGCTCCTGTCACAGCCCTGATGGTGTCTGCACGTCCTACACTTGATGACTTCACCCTACCTGTACTTTGTGGAAGATGACCTTGTCCCACAGGCTGTCATTCCTGATCACACCTTGCTTCACTTCAGCCATTTTTCTCTTCACGGCAAACGTCAGCATCCATTTTTTAAAGGGTGTTTGTGCCGCACTTTGAAGCTGAAAAAGGGGGGGGCAGTCAAAGTACAGCTCAGGGGACAGTCCAGCTACAGGAGTGAACAGTGCCCTCCCTTGATGTTGACACACCTTGTCGTAGATGCGGTTCAGTAACCGGGGCACCACAGGAAACACTGTGGGCTTCAGTGTCTTCATGTCGTCTGGGAGCAGTCTGATGTCTCCCTGGAAGAAGCCCACCCTGCCCCCAGCTCCATACAACACGGTCTGCACACAGCAACCCCATCCACACATGTTCTCACACACTCCATCATCTCATATCCACAGACCCAGTGAAACTACAATCAACAAAAATCTGTTCTCAAATCAGTCTAATAAACATACAGCCTAAACTAAACACCAAAAGGGTTAAGTAACCACAGGGCAAACAGTGCACAAGGGCTACCTGGACAATTCGTTCAAACATGTGAGCCAGAGGAAGGAATGAGATGGACACATCCTGTGGGATGGGAGTGAAGGCACTCTGTAATAGGAAAGGCACATGTTCAGCTACAGGTACACTATTAACTGTGCAGTGTACAAATGCTCAGCTACAATTAGATTATGTATTGTGCAATCTGTTGTGTTTTACACACACCTCAAAGCTCCTGACCACAGCTGCTGCGTCAGCCACAACGTTCTCGTGGGTAAGCATGGCACCTTTGGGATCACCTACAATACAGGATCATTTCATAATACTGAAAACATTCTCTCACCCTCTGATAAGACAGAATACATTCTTAGAGTCTCAGCCCTTTGATCACACTGGACACGTTCTGCATTCTTAGAGTCTCAGCCCTTTGATCAGACTGGACACGTTCTGCATTCTTAGAACCTCAGCCCTTTGATCAGACTGGACACGTTCTGCATTCTTAGAACCTCAGCCCTTTGATCACACTGGACACGTTCTGCATTCTTAGAACCTCAGCCCTTTGATCACACTGG
>JABJVR010001798.1:0-55927 GCA_025773905.1 Chitala chitala
AGCCCAGGTAGGTTTCAGCTGAGCTAATTGGAATAAATGAGGCAGCAGTTTATCTTCAGGCAGCTAAAGCAAGGTGTCCGATGCATTTTGGAAGGGTAAAAATGATCAAACTGGGGGCAGCAGGAGGGAAAAATCCTCACATTACTCTGTGCTGACAGAAAAAAACCCAGCCTTAAATAGCCTTTCTTCTGCGACGCGTGCCGGTCGGTGGTATTTCAGGCCTACCTCACTGTATTAGGCTTTAATTTATCACAACATTCGGCGGTCGGGCCTCTCCGGGCGAAGCTGCTTTCATGTGCGAACGTGCTGATGTCGCAGCGGGGCTCGGGTTTCAGCCGCTGAGCCCCGGCTATAAGCAGCCTGAGCTTTATAACCCACCAGCCTGTCTGGGGCCCAGCGTCACTCCTCTGTCAATTTCACACACACATACACACACACACACACACGCACACACACACACACACACACACACACAATCCATTCGATATGACCATGACACAGTTATTTCGATGTGTATTAATCACATATCAGCAGCTTCTTGTTTAACGTGGTCATCTGTATTTGAGTAATGGTTCTGAAGTTTCTCTCTCTCTCTCTCTCACACACACAAACACACACACACACACACACACACACGCACACTTGCACAGTTGTAACACCTAAAAGGTGGTACTTTCCACCAGATTATGATGCAGCAGTCCAGTGACCCTGACAGTTGTCACCCTTAGTACTGAAAACCTGAAGCTCAGCCCTGCCCTGAAGCCTGAAGCCTGAGTGAAGATTTACGGAGCCAACTGTAACAAAAAATATTAAAATGCAGAATGGATTTGTGGACCTTTAAAGCCAGTACTGGCTTTCAATAGTTAATCAGAAAAAATGTACAGACACAAAAAAGTGGTTAAAAAAAGAAAAAAGAAAGAAGAAAGAAAAAACAAGAACATCTCAGTCCAAAGACATGTGTTTCAGTTTGTAAATAAAAGTAAATTGCGATGGGTATTACTTAAATGTCTGCGGGCTTTGTTCTGATCCTGCAAAAGTGTCTCGGAAATCGTTCTGAAGCAGCCGTTTCGACATGTCCAAGAGGACATCTGTTTCTCCACTTTCCCCTCAAGACGGACTTTTTTCCACAACATCGTGCAAACTGAAAGATTAGCATTCATGTTAATGACTAATCTTGTCTCATTGCTTTCCCAGTTCTCCACACTATGCTGCCCCATTGCCCCAAGCCCAAAGGGCGAGGCACAATACACGATTCCTTCAGTTTGTACCACAATAACTGAGGTGGAACTTTGGTGATGTTGAGCTTCAGGACAGCATGAAAGATGACACAATTCCTGAATAGGAGAATTCCTGTTAGTCACACCTGGCAGAACCAGAGGAGGGCAGCTCCATTGAATAGCTCATGACATGAGTCTGCCTAACTCCTCAAAACATCCTCATCGCCTTAGAACAGCCGCAGTTAAATCCCAGATTGTGCCTTTTTGTGCTGTAAAATCCAATCTCACAGTATGGTCACTCAGCCTTAAATGTCTGCCGGATCAGTTGAAATGCTTTTAGTGCTGTAAATACGTCCAAACAGGACCTAATTTCTTGTTTCTGCAGGCGACTGTTAAACGCATCAGATTTTCTCTCTCCCTAAAGCCACGCGTGCCACTTTAGTCCTCATTGGGGACTGTTTGCGTTCGTCTGTTTTTGTATGCCAGTGACATCGCAAGGCCTCTGAACTTCTCTCCTCAGTCAGCAGGCAGCACCCTTGTTAGCGGCCATCCAAACCCCAGGACTGAGGGGGGGTGTGGGGGCTCATGTCATTAGCCTTAACAAGGGGATCGGGCTTGTCCTCTAGCACAGTACGGACAGCCACGGCTGGTGCACCATGGGAAACTCGAGGCTGCGTTATTAAAAACAGGGAGGCCTCAGCAAGTGGTGCCATTATACAGTTAGCAGGACACGTTCTTGGAGGTTTATTCAGAGGAGGCTCTAGAGGAACATTTTTTTGCCTATTACATGAAGCCACTATATATAACTATATAGCAAAAACTGATATGACCACAACATTAATGCCATCGCACAGATTGTGTCAATAAACACACATTTTGTGAAGTACGTATCATCTAAACCTAACAGAGGCCTACAGAATGACAGAAGGGTTATTCACGCATTTGCGGTTGCCAACGGAGCTCCATCTGATTCCCTTCCCTGCTGTGAATGTAAAGGTCTCCTAGGAGAGGCACGGCCAGAGTAGATGATACTCATTTGTGTTTCAGATCATACTTCCACACTTCATGCATAACCAGGCCTGCAGGACTGTGGCTGCTAGATGTGAAGGAGGTCTGCAAGCCTGATGTTAGTGAGTGCTGTAAACATGAGAAATAAACAAATGATTCTTTGAAATTTCCTTCAAGAACCAGAAGGCTGGTAAAACATGCCTTGCAGTTGGTTGAAGACCATGGCGCTCTTCCTCAGTGTTTTGTTGTGAAGCTCTTAGCCACTACACAGTTTCAACTCCATACCAATGGACTCAAGGAGTAGCAAAATGGGCCGTGCTTTTAGCCTCATGGAGGATATGGCATCTCAAAGGCATGCTTCTCTCCCCCTACTTGGATAAACCCCCACCACGGCCTTGGCACCAAGGCACAGGAGAGCTGGCACCAGTATGTGTGTGTGTGTGTGTGTGTGTGTGTGTGTGTGTGTGTGTGTATATGTATGTATGTGTGTGCGTGCGTGTGTCTGTCTGCAGGGCTGTTTACACAATCGTACTCTGCCTTGCATCTGGAGTAACGATTCTGCTGCCAGAACACAGAGCAGAGAAACAACAGCAAATAAACATGTATCTCAGCACGCCAGCTGAGAAGAGGAAAAGCAAGAGCAGCAGGCATGGCGTAAAACAGAGCCCTCTGTGCATACAAAGCTACCTCTTCTTGCCTTACTTAATTGACCACTAAAAGCTCTGTTGCTTCCGTGTCTGGGACAAAACTTCAGCGCCTCCCAGCCTCCTACCCGCATTCCCACTTCTCGGGTAAAGAAGGAGACGGATGGCACGCCGAATAATTGCCCCACTTCAAAGGCAAGGTTACAGCCCACCTCTTGCAGTTGCCTGTGGTGCCAAAACTTATTTTTTATGTGGGCTCAGAAATGGCAAAGTCCTTTTGATTTAACCCCCCCCCACCAGCACCACTGTGGTAAAACCTGCATCTGCTGGTGTCCTACTGTCTGCCCTTTCACATAATTGAAATTTCAGCTACTCTTCTTTGAATTTTACTCCAGCAGGCTCAGACTAATTCAGGTTGGGCTTGGAAGATGATGTACATGATGTCCCTTCTCACTTCAAGGTAAGGCCTCTATGTCAAATGAAGGAGAATTACGACATAACATTTAACTTAACCTTGCAGGTATGTTAGATAATGCTTGGATTTTGTGCTCAGACTAGATGCCACAAAACTGTAAAATGTGTGAAGTATATGTGTTTACTGTATATTAGAATATCTGTATCTGTAACTGAGCAAACAATGTTTCCATTTGACTGTTCTGGCTTTTAATTCTGAGACATTAGCCCATGAGTGGATTTTGAAAAAACGCTGCTATCTGTCTATGTATCATACGGTGTGTTTTGGCCTGACCTGCTTCATCTTTTTATCACATGGTTAATGTGTGGCAGCGTGTGCTGTACAGCCTTGACTTCACCAGTAGGGGGCTTTTAAAATTTAACTGCCACTTTCTGGCAGGCACCCCCCCCCCAAAAAAAAGTCAGAATTAAAAAAAATAATAAACTTGGTTTTTAAAAATGTGATGTTTTTCTTTCTAGCATTAAAAGGCCAAAATACTCACTGACTCATTGCAGAGGAGGGCGGGTCCTTCGTCTTATCTTGAAAACTAGCAGCTTTCATCCTTTGTCTTTGCCGTGTTCATGAACCCCTCCTTCAAAAAAAACTGTTACATCTCGTGCTGTTACCAGGAGCACAAAAGGTTACCCAGCTCCAAATGTGACACTATGAAAGGAAAAAACAGGGCAAGTTCTACCCTCTGCATTGGGCCCACAGCAGTGACCATCAGGCTGCAGTGTTCGCTTCGCTTCAGCCAGACCAGAGATGCACTTATTCCATCTGACCAGAAGAAAAACAAGAGGGTGTTCACATCAACATTCTGCCATCCAAGCAAAAAATAAGAGGCCTGATAAGAGGAGAGTGGTGTTTGCAAATTCATCAAACTCCGAAAGCAACAAAAAAAACCTGGCCTGCCACTAGCGACTCTAGATGCTCTGTGAGTGACAGTGGTACAGGCAAAGATGTAAACCGCCGTCCCATAATGCAGGTAATGGGAAGGTGGTTTACATGTAGGTAAATGTAGTAGACATGTAGGCTGACTGCACACACACTAACCACCAAAAATCAGTGTAATGCACTTTCCAGTCTTGGTTTCAAAAGGAGCAGTGCAGTCATTGTGGCTTCACTCAAAACAACTGACTATGTTACGTGCTATTAGAATATCACACTGGAAAACTAATCTGAATTTAACTCTTAATGTCAATTAAACATTATTGACTTTTTTGTATAACTACCATGTCAATCCAGAAATTCTGATCAACCTTTATTCATTTTAATAAGAAATTTTGAAAGCATCAGAAAGTATTTCTGATGTTGCTTCTTATCATTTTTTTAAGTTATGTTATAGTTCTGATATGTTAATCCATTTTAACCATTTGTTAATAGCCACTGCTCCTGACTAAACACCCTTTGTCAGTGGCACCTGTTTCTGCTGTTTATTATTACAATTTCAACACAATTAATGATTAATGGTTTGAATTAAAGTCCCTGCTAAATTACCCAGACATTTTGTGCTCTAATTCTGCAGTTAGTGAGATATTCCACACCAAAAACCTGTGATTTACAACTAAGTGCAGACAGATGCAAATAATCAGGAAGAATGAAGAGAGGTAAGGATATAATTGACACTTTTGACATGAATCTAATTAAAATGAATTGGGGAAAAAACCTGCACAAACTGCTGCCCTTCACAACCAGACATGCCTTACATAAGTTTAGTACACATTCAAACAGACTCATATCACTTGTCTCTGTAAACACATCAAAACAGTAGGATTTAGTGTAATTAATAAATGCATATAAAATGACACTGCATAACAAGAGTAATTACTTAAAATTACAAACTCCTACACTACCATATTGTTCATTTGTGGTGTTTTGAATGTTGTATTTAAATGAGAGTCCATCAGACCAGCTGCCAAACACACTACTGAAATGTGAAGAAAATGCATTTTTTAAATTTTCAATTTTAAACTCAGTCCATCTTTGCAATGTTTGCATAATTTGTTCCAAATGACACTATTACAAGGTTTTTAAAGAGTCGAGACACGGGGGAAAAAAATACTTTTAATGTTATGAGTCCTTCATACACTTACACAAATGATCATTACACAAGTATTGCTTTATTAAATGATTAAATTTTCACTGTTAGTCAAACCAATGTTGAATAGTTAAGCAACAGTTAGGAATGTCTGCCCGGTGAAAGGTATGTTTTAAAAAAGGAAATAAATTAAAACTCAAAAGAATTAAATTTGCGGTGTGCTCTCTTTATGGTCAAGCATGCGATAAAGACATTTCACTGTTAATAAAAACTTTTTAAAAGATGATACTGTATACCAACCACGATTCTTTGGTAAAACCCTGTTACACTTTAGTGCAGTAAACGCTCTACCTTAGAGTCCAACAGCTGACATCCTGTCCCATATTTATATCAATGTACCTATAGTTTCAAATAAAGGTGCAAATAAACCATGGAACATGGTTTCTCTTCACTGTGACTCCTGTCAGCTCAAGCTGCTACCTTGGGAGCGATCAAAGTGGCCGACGCTCCTTATTTACACACAGTCCTGCACATCGAAAACAGTCAAACCCGCAACAGGGCTAATAACAATATACTGTTTCCGTCTCAAGAGCCTACACAACAAGTTATTTTTTCCTCATTTTGTCATCAATTTTAACATAAAATAAATACCTGTATAGGATTAACAACTACCAAAATTATTTATACAGCAAATTCCTAACTCAGAACAAACATTTAAAATATTTAAGGTTAAGGTAGTGTGTGCAGAGCACAGCTATATATGAGCTTCTGTTCAGTTAAAAACGTTTCAACTAAATTTGAACTGCATTCGACTGTCTCCATCTTGTGGTGAAAATAGGAACTACACATCACATACTGAAGCACAAGCATTTGAACAGAAAATATAGTTCCAAAGTCTCTGTAAAAATCATTTCATGAGTACATAGATCGTCAACAACTGGGATAGGAGCATTATACAATTCTATACAGCATACAAACAAAGGGGATATTAACTGCTTCACCTGTCCTAACAACACTAAGCCATATGACAAATACACCTGCAAATTCTTTACCCAAAATAAAAGTCAGCTACCGTGTGTCTGCTGTTTGAACTATAAGACAGTTTGCTGACAAAGGAGAACTTTGGGAGTCTAAAGGTTGTTACCACTTCCCACACAACACTTTTTTTTTTTTAATGTAGTCAAGAATGTTGTCATTCTCAAGGAAAATTATTTTCCGCAGACACAGGATGTAGTTTAGAAAATTAATCACAGTAATGTTGTAAAACCATCTGTAAGTAGCTGGAGCAGACATTTGTCCTGTATATAATGACCGCTTAGTGTAAAGATACATATTTATACATACATATAACCCACAAAACTAAAAGACAGGGTACAAATAGAAGAGGGTATGACCCTAGACTGTAGCACTGGGGGAGATTATAATGGAGGCCAAAGCTGCCTCTCCCTTGCTCACTCCTTGTCCAGTTTTGCCATCTCTTCAGCACGTTTGTCCAGTGAGCTGGAGCCCAGAGGTCATGGTGTCCTGGGGCCTGGGCTGCTCAGAAGTCACTCAGGATGCTTATGTCTGCAAACTCGTTACGATAACGATAGGAATACAAGCCGAGCAGAAAGGCCCACTTCAGCGTAACGAAGCTCCATACGGCCGACAGGTAGAAACTCCTGACGTCAATCAGAGCTGAAGCACAGTGAGAAAACATAAGAGGGGTGGGGGGTGTTTTAATTAAACAGATCGTCAAACATCATTTAGTCCTTTTTACAGCAAAGGTATGAAAACTGTGTAGTATGTGGTAGTCAACTATATTCTCTCATATTGCGTATTGAGTAAATGCAGCAGATTGTGAACCACTATAGTAGAAACCCCTGGCTGTCAGGACTCAGTGCAGTATGTAGTAGTGAACTGTATCCCCTCATACTGGCTGACAGAACAAGACTCTGATTAGTCCCCCAAGCAAGGGATTTAGGTCTACAGCTCAGTGGGATAATCCTCTTTTCAGGTAACTCTGAGCTGTGACTGCATGGGTTCGAGTCCCAGCAGGGTTGCCCCTTGTTACACAAACCAATTCAACACCAGAAGCAGTTTGAGGACTGTGTGTAAACAGAGATAATCAGAGACAACACAAAAGAGAAAAGGGAAAGAAAACGTGTGCAGACTGAGAAAACAGATGGGCCTTGGGAAAGACATGTTACATGGACACTCACATTCCTTCTGAGCGATGGCCAAGGACAGGAAGGTGAAAAAGGCCACGACGGCCAACAGTGTGAAGAGGGCACTGATGAAGAGGAAGAACCTGAGTCCCTTCAGCCACGTGCGCCAGAAGTCCTGCAGGTACATGATGTGGGTGATGAGGACCCAGAGCGCCACCACACCTGAGAGCAAACAAACACACCCCACACAATGTTATACCTGAAATATACAACGACAGTGTGACATACACTTAGATCCATCGAAGAACCAAGCAAATGCAAAGTGTAGCAAATGATTACTAACTGTGAGCTGTCACAAGCTTGTGGTCATTAAGACATAAAACTTGCAAATGTTGCAGACAGAAAAATAAGATGTGATATTTCCTGTTAATCTTGATAACAGAGACACAAACCCATTGTGGTAAATTCAGTGTATGGTAAATTCCTTCTTTTTTTGTACGTTTACATACTCAAACAACCTGTAGCATGGCTTTAGTTACCATTTCAAAATTCTTCTTTGCAGTTAGGTCTCCATTTATATCCTATGTTAGACAATTAAGTTAGTTAACTAGAATTTATTAATCACGCTACACATAAAAAATGAAAAGGCAACAATAATAAATACCAACGGTAAATTAATTTCACGATATAATTTCATAAAGTAGCACAGTACATGACCATGAATTACAGAACAGTTTAAGTCAACAAAAGGCAATAAAAGTAATCTTGATTGGCCACGTGAT
This sequence comes from Chitala chitala, assembly GCA_025773905.1. Classification (NCBI taxonomy): domain Eukaryota; kingdom Metazoa; phylum Chordata; class Actinopteri; order Osteoglossiformes; family Notopteridae; genus Chitala; species Chitala chitala. Next base: position 8,291 of record JABJVR010001798.1, read on the forward strand.
ATACTAATGGAGTACCGGCGGCTCCTCGGATTACGACGGATTGTTTTACAATATTGTTTTACGTAACCCCATCGTAAACCGAGGAGACATGTACATTTTTTTCTTCGACATATTCAGCAACAAATTCCAGTACTGTTACTACAGCTATGGTTGCAAACCGAAGCAAGGAACTCCCGTAATGTCTGTGATGTCGGCCTAAATAAAAGGGGTTTGTCTTTTAAATCGGTATCATCTCTGAAGTGAAAATGAAATAACCGATGTCGGTTAACTCGACATGTGAGCTGGTTAGGACAAAATAACATTGTGAAAACGATAGTAAATTTCGCTACCACTTCTTCTGTTTGTGCGAGATGCAAAATCAACTTTGGCATTAAAGTAATCAATGATTAACATGTTAAACCTGTTAGTTACAATGTTACTTGTTCACAACAACACTAATATTATACTGTAAAAGATACTGAATACGTCAGCTACATAGTTACCCGCATCTATGATCCAATTTCAGATACCGTTAGTTCTCCCTTTTTTGCATCTTATGTAGAGTTGCACTTAAAGTAATTTTAGGTTACTAAAACAATATTGTTGTAGCGATCATACCGCAGTTTTCTTAGCCAGGTGAACAATACTGCATCTTAAAGGCAAGAAGATGCTAACTCTGCTAGCAACAATTTACCATATCGTAAACAACTAGCAAGCTATGTGTCGCGCTTAGCCATACACATAGCTCAGGTTTACTCATTTAGCGGCCATAAAAGCCTAAATGTATGTGATTAACTGGACTTAAAGGGATTCGGCCATAACATACAACACGGATTTACTGTTGCACCACCCGGTATCTGGGCATAAGGGCACCAAGTACCCACCTAGCACAACACTTTAAAACATTAATACACATGCTGCTATATAATTACTCCATTCATAAAGGTAGATTACCCGCTGCATATTAACACAAAAGTGTGTGTGTGTATATATATATATATGTGCATATACATATTATTACATCCAGACTGTGGGTGCCATACCGGATAATCCGCCCATAGCCGCCGTCCATGGTTGTTTATATGCGATATTCCACACCAAAAACGCCGAAAATCCCATTATGACCCCAAACGTGGCATAGCCTACGCCAACGTAGGTCTTGTTGATCCCCATTAAGATTTTGAAAGTGAAATATTAACGCCCACAACAAGGCTCAAAGGCTGCGTTTACGCGTTATTAAAAATTAGACATTGTCAGCCATGCTTAGCCTCGGATAGCAGAAGTGAAAACTGAACGGCGGACAACATAAACACCCCCAGACACAAAATGACAACTAGCTGCAGATGCGACCCAGATAAGCACCCTGTCACGACAATGTAAAAGTCGATCCTAGCTAACTAACCAGCTGGCTGCTAAGCGCCTGCAAGACCTGGTCCGATTCCCAGCAAGCTTTACGGGAACAAAGACGTTTCGTAATCCAAGACCTCCGATTTATGCCGACTTTGTCTGGATTACTTCAAACGGGTGCGACATTTGGACAGCGAAGAAGTGAAGTTTCTCAAATAAAAACAAGACCTGATAACTAAAAGACCACGATTCACGCGATTAATGAAATACACATTAAGGGCTTGAACCCTTCCCGAAGATGACATACTTCATGTGTCATGCTGTCACTCTAGTGCATGAACTGATGCCCTGTTACCTGTACCTAATGATAGTTTCTGTTTTACTTTAGGGTGCACAATACACCTGTGCACTTATTCATCAACACGTGCTGTCACTGTGATATCACCCTACCCACACATTCATTTCTTCTATGTGGCGAGCAAAAGTTTAATACAAAAAATGTGGCTGTCTTAACCAGGTACAGTGTTTATTTGCAAAAATAAAAACTACAGTGTTATCGTTTGGTATTGCTGGTAACACGTAACTTGTTGACATTAAGTTTTATTTAAAAATATCCGATCTGTTTATGATCCCAAGGGAAATATAGTATGTCATAGCTAAGGCTTGTGCCCAATGAAACTCAAGATTGCGTTCAAACAGCTTTTGAGCCTTTCAGAATAAAGTACGTATATACACAAATTTTTCCAAACCCAACATTACTGATACATCCAAAACAGATGTTTTTGCATGTAGAGGTGTAGGAAATCTACTACTCTAAAAATAAATGTAAATAAACTAAAAGAACCCAAATTTAGCTTATAAAGAACACTTTCTAAGACTCAAATTTGTAATTTTTTATTAAATTGTTTGTTTTTTTTTTTACTATCTTTGCAATAGAACATCTGACAAACTAAAATCTTTAAAAGTTAATATTTGAATGTCACGAAATCTTGGATCACTGGCCATAATGAAGAATAAATTTACTCCATCTTTTCTTTTTATTTGCACTACCAATATTTCTCAGTATGCAGGAATGAATATAATTCACAAAGTTTATTCAGAGTATTTCTATTATTTTGATAGCTATGTATGATCATACAAAATGATACAGCTCCAATTTCAAAAAAGTTGGGAAAGTACAGAAAATGGTAATAACAACAAAAAGGAGTCAACTGTCAAGTCTATTCACCCTGTACTATATCCAAAACATGACATCAGCACATTGTTTAATCTTTAACATGTAATTTATTTATTTATTTTTAAACATGCACTCATTTTAAATCTGATGGCTGCAATATTGTAGAATGTTACCCTCAACACTATGGATTTGAAGTTTTCATTTCAGCTGAGTTTCAGAATGGTTTTCTTCTAATGACAGTAATTAAACAGAGCCACTGTTTTTCCTTTTTCCCGACAAAGTCTGCCAAGCAGCACAAAAAGGCTTGGATCAGCAAACTAGCTGCAAAGTACTCACCTTTCTACACCCATAGTAGTTTAGAAACTGTGCATTCTAAATAAAGTGTGAGACGATACTGCTGCAGACAGTGAGAGTAAAAACATTTCCTTTGTGGTTTCCTCTGAGCCCAGAACTCACCTAACTGACAGCCTTAGGGTCTGTATGCTATAGAACCTGTGTGCTTTCTGGTTAAGAGACACAATTGGATTTGAAGACACAGACATCCAGTCCTCAAGTTATTAAATTGTTCTTGATCAAATGCAAAGCTAGTTTAGGTGGGGAGATTTGCCCTCCTACCGCTACAGGTCCCTGATGGGAGTGCAGAGTTCAAACTCATCCTCTTGTCAGAACAATGGGCCAAACTAGGGCAGCCCCCTACTGCTGATCCTCCTTAGCATGGTATGTAGTCATCCAATCAAAGGACAGCAGGAAATTAGCAGACACATGGTCTCACATGCAACGTAGATCTCTGCGATTCATGCCCTAACTCTGGATCACAAACGGAGAGACAAACCAAATCCTTCAGGGCTCTATACTGTTTGCAGATAAAAGAAAAGTTCAGGTAAGTGCTCTTACAATTGCCTTGTATGAGTTGCTGGTTTTGGAAAGGTCTAGAAAATCTACTATTATATCAGAATTCTGCAGTTTCTCTTTCATTCAATTAAAGTACAATCATTTTTTTATGTATAATGTTTTGTTGAGGGCTGTATTTTTAGGTGAAAATGCATTGGTCAAGCTTTTTATAATAAAAAACAATGACGCATTATACAAAAGTTGGACACTTAAAACTGCACGTTTTCTTCTTCTGTTTTCAGAAGTAATAATTACGAATAACCACACATCTGGCATCTGTTTAGCCTTAAATTCGATATCACTGATTATATACTTCTCATTAAAGAAGACTTTTTTTAAATTTCTGAAATATACTTGGAACTTACTGTCATATGTTATAATTAAAATCATAACACATAAGACAATAAAAGTAAAGTATATTTACTGAGATAAATGCGCAAATTCTAAAATCAATAAGACTTTTAATAAAACCTTTTTTGTCGTGTTAAGTAAATTTATTCAGAAGTAGTTTTTCAGAAGAACGCACTTTTAGATATACGTCTGCATGTAATTCAAAAGGATCACACATGGATTCAGACTTATCATTTATCAACAGAAATGTCAATTCATTTTTATGTGTAGTTAGAAAATGTAGGTATATCTGACACTTTATTTACAATTTAATTTCCTATTTCTAGATACTGAGCAAGGGCATCTTTTAGGTGAGAAGTTAAATCACAAATCAAACAGCACATGGTAAATAAAAACATATGGTTTTCATTTCATTTTCATGTCTGCTGACCAAATTTCAAACAAAACATGTTTAACCTTGAATTTATGGACTATTCTGGTTAGTTGAAGGTTCAAACTATTCATAATATTACAATTTTAATTAGCTAACAGAGGAGCAAAGTTTCCTGGTTTTATGTGTAAATTGTTTGATAGGATATCTGTGTATCAAAAAATTGAAGGAAATTTTTTTTTTTTTCTTTTAAATGAAGTTCTGATATCAAACAAATCCAATACTCTAGAATGTCACTCTGTCTCTTAGATAAAGGTCAGAGGTTAACTGGGTGGGGTCTGTGCCTAGGAGGGGTTGGGGGGGGGTCTGTTGTTGCTGCTGATCAGGCACCAGATGGGAATTTTGACACAACTGTGCTCAAACATTTGGGTGTGGAGCTCCTCAGGAGACCTGTGAGACACACGGAGAACCATGCCTGGATGTTCATTCCTCAGTCTCCTTCCTGCCCCCTTCCTCTTTTTGCTCAGTTCAGTGAAAGTCTCTCTTTAATCACTCTCTGCCTCTGTGATCTTTTGCAATTCAACAATATTTATAGGCCTGTGTGCTTTACGTAATATTCCCAATGTCAGATATTAAGGAGTGAACACTGGACATTCTGATAACAGCATTAACAACATAGATATGAACTAAAAATAAAAGAGAGTACACAACTAGATAGTACATGTGATCAGCAGTGCTTGAAGCTCTATGCTGTTAATCTCTGTCCCAGCCCCTTGACCAGACTTATGGTACAGGTGATTATTGTTCCATATTGCTAGGCCTAGCAATTTAATTTTACAGTACTATATTAATCTCAGAGAGAAGTTATTTCATAATTAGCATAACCCACTGAAAAAACGAAACTGTCTTAATATCATTTGGATACCCCCCCCCCCTCTCTCTCTCTCTCGCTCTCTCTCTCTCTCTCTCTCTCTCTCAACATACACATATAATGGAGCAGGTAAACATGCTGATGCTTTTTCATGCGTACATCATCAGGCTTTATCACTCTGGGTCAGGTGGTTAATGACACCTATTTTCCCCCTCCTGCTCTCACTCAGCAGCACTGGAACGTGGGACCAGGAAACAAGGTCACAGAAGAGAAAGAAAACAGACAGGGCATATCAGGAAGTGGTAAGAGAGGTGCCCGAGGGGTCTGAAAAAAGGCTTTACAGCAACATTTATAAGGACGTGTTTCTCTGCATATGTGTTTGAGTGGCTATAAATATGTACATCTTTAGTAATCCTGCATAGGGAAAGCAAAACCTAAGCAGAGAGTTTTTTTGTTTTTTTAAGAAAACAGTATTTAATTTCAAACTTCATCCACCTTTTAAAACAAGTAATAGCACCAACAAACTTTTTTTATATTTCTTATCACTGTTAGATTTATGGTTTGAGGTTAGAGGACCATCAATTTGCAGTAAAACGCAATTCATGTGGATATTCCCAAAAAACGTAATTCTGTAAACCCTCGTGTGTGTGTGGTGTGTACTGAGGACAGAGAGTGTGCAAGAGAGAAACAAATGACAGGCGTAGATGAGTAACAAAGAAAACTGGCAGCAATAGGATTCCATAAGGTCAGAAAGGCAGGAAGTCCTCCACCCTTCCCAGAGGAACTCACACTCCACACACAAACACAAGCGCACAGAAAAGGCCACAATGAGCAAGGCTTTCAAAGAACACAATTTTAAAATAAAACAAAAGGTTTCATATTTATTCATGGAAACATCTGTTATGGTAATGCAATAAATTTAACAGCACTACTTTTTGGAGTAACGGTTGCAAAACAAAAGTGAAGGAAAATTTTTGATAAACTTCTTGAAATTTGGTATAATAAATCAAAGCAGATTAAAATAATATATGTATCTGAATAATTCTTGCATTTTACTATGAAAACAATGAACTGAAGAGACACAGCAATTGGTAAGGACATAACAGAAAAGAAAAAGTGTAAACAAAATGTGAACAGAGCATGAACTAGTGGGTACAGTACCTGCATGTAGTCACAAGGTGGCAGTATTTACCACTATCACGGGGCACACAGTAAGTACAGTATGTCCTGTTCTATCATGTGCTGATGAAACCACTGGCAAAGTCACTGAGGTGAAGGCTTTCCAAGTCACTGGATTGGGATCACCTGAGGGGAGGATTCAGCAGCTGCACAATCCTCACATCACTGATATTCTCACATGCCTTTGAAAATTCTATATCCAACTAAAGCCATTATAGCAGTAGCACAAGTTAAGTGCACAAATCATTGCGAGTACCAAGTCACATTTCCTTGGAAATAAAACACAAGGGATAATAAATGGTCAATTCCTGTATTCCTATTTTCACCGTACAGAAGAAGGCAATGTAAGGGTTATTTAAACAAATGTCGATATAATAATGTAATTTATCATGAAAATAAGACAGACACACACACACACAGAGACACACACAGAAATGTTTACATTCCCTAGGGAAATGAGATTCCATCTCTAGGCCCCAGCACATACTTTGAGGTGGCAAGGCATGAGCTATTACGCATTTTACTGATACCAAATGTCACATCACACGGCTGTCACTTGTCAGCTGCTGCTGTTGGCCTCCGTTTCCAGCTCCTGCTTCTAAGAGGGACCGCTGAGAACAGAGAGGACCCCGACCTGACGTGTCTGCAATAGAACGGACCGTGTCACGCTAACGTGGATGGTAGTAGGTGAACACCTGGCTGGTTTCGGGACCTCCACCTGGTTATCTTTCTCCTCTCGGTTTTCGTCATGGATAACGGAGACATCGACTGCTTGTCTTGTAAGTTTTAAAAGGGGGGGGGGGGGTAATCAATAAGGAAGAGCTGTGGCCACTTGTGTGGTTGTGGTGATGGTGTGATTTGGAAGGTGGTTTCCGTTGTTTATTATGTATTTTCACCATTTTAACCCCTACAATCCTAAACAATTACTGTGGATTAAAAAACTTTGCAATTTAACTGCATCCTTCTCACATCAAAAAATAATAATGAAGTGAACAAGATTTTTATGCCACATATTGGTCTTTGTTATGTCCATCACATTGGACACATGGTCTGAAGGAGTGAAAACATATTACCAGTGCAGAAGTCTTCACAGTGTGAAGGAGAGAAAAAACAAAATAGAAACAGAAAGTCAAATAAAAAAAAATACTGGGGCAGATTTTAATAGTATTGTGATTGTATTAAAGATTCTAGGAACAAAAGTAAAACAGCACAAGAGATGTGATCAGATACTGTAGAGGTTGAAACAATAAGAGGATATTTTAAAGGTCATCTTACTGGAGTCTGGCCACAGACGGGTCTGGTAAAAACTATCCAAAAGTTTAAGGACTAATGGATGGGAGGTGCAGCCGGACACTCAGGAAGGGGTGTGTTCTCCAAACAATGGCTGAGACCCAAACAGCTCGTTTGTGAAGGCTAAAAAGAGCACAGACAGCAGCTATGACAGTGAAACAGGGGCTCGGGGCCTGACTAAAAAAGTTCACTATCCGCACCCTTTGTCCTCCCCACGAATTCCAGCTGTGTTGACAAATGACCACTTAGGAACTGGAGAAAAAAAAAATCCTGCATATTTTTTGTGTGTAACTGTTCTGAAAACAACATGCTGAGAAGACTTATCCTGATCTGGCTATCTGTCGACCTGGGCTCAGTCCATGCTCATCTGTCTTTCCAGTCAGTCTGTCATCCATGTGCTCATCTGTCCTGCGATCCCTCCCACCCAGAGGAAGAAGAGAAACAGAGGGAGAGACAGTAAGTTTCTATGCACTTGGAAAAATGGGGTGTAGCCACAGGGACTCTAGACAGATTTCAGGGATGGAGAGAAAAGGGGCGTTGCACACACACACACACACACACACAAACACACACACCTCGTTTGCTCACGGGCAGCTTCACTTGTGAATTCATGCTTCGCTGTTGGGGGCGATAAAATGACCAGTCCTGCAAGCACAATCTCTAAAATATGGCGCATCAGTGCACACTTTAGGGGTACAGCTACATGACGGGGGGTTGCCACTAGAGATTTTGGGCCTCATGAAACAGAATGTGTTACGTGTTAAATTAAGATGTTATGTTATCTTCTAATTTTTAAGGGCTCCTTTTAGTCACGGGCCCTTGGAATCGTCCTAGGTTTCCACCCCTGTATAGTGTCCCTGCCTCACTGCCACAATATACAAACAGCTTAATTTTAATTACACTGCTTTTCAGTAATCACTTAAGAAATTCTGTGATGTACTAAAAAAGTGTCTGGAGTACTGCACTGTATAGACTACCGACGTAAAGGCAGTTTACTCTGATGAGCTGCTGTACCGATTGCTTACATTTCTTTGCTTTTACATATATCTTATATATATGTATATATATATATATATATATATATATATATATTTATGTCTTCATCGTGTTAAATATCGGTCAAATGTTCCAGTCTGTGTATCTACTTGGCCCCTCTACCTTCACAGCTACAAAGTACCATATTTGTCACCTAAACCTGTTTTCTCGATGGATTCCGCTACGGATAGCTGCAATTGTGCTGATAGTGGGGCTTCAGGAACCAGTTTAGCTGAACCGAAAAATGACACGTATATTTTATAGTGAGATGACTGCGCCGATAAATTGGATCGTGGCCTCTCAGCGATGCCAGATTCAGTTTAAAGTACCTGTCATACCTGCCTTTTGTACAAGAGCATTCTTTTATACTATTGTTAAAAATATTTTTAAACGTTACTAAACCGGAAATTCTAGAATCTCTGCGTGACCGAATTTAGGTCAGCAAGAACCGATTTCAGGGAGTGACACTAACTCTTATTTGTCTTTGTAGTTGTTTGTTTGTTTACCAGACAATTGTCACCACATTGAACTTAACGTTTCTTTGCTTTTGTAGTTGATTTTAGTAAACCCCAGAGAGCCGAGGAAAAACTTTATGAATTACAGCTCAGCTACTCATCAGACTTAGATATAAAACATCTAGAGGCACGTTCAGATACCATGAGCAGGAGCGAAATGTACAAGAACAACATGCTTCCTCCCTATGTAGTGCCTCCGTGTGCAGTCAGTCCTTGACCGAAGATCACCTACAAAGACAACCAGGATAAGGAAATAACTTATTATACAAAGTTATTGTATTTTATCTGCTCGTTATTAAATACTCTTAAAGCCCGGGTATTTTTTCTCCTCGCACCAAACCATTTAGACGTGTTGCATTTTAAAATTTCAAGTATTTCTTGAGTAACATAATTGTGTAGGTGGAAAATCGCAGTAACACTGTTTGGTAACAACAGAACACCCAACACGCTATTGAAACAGAAACATTTACCTTCGCGTACTGTAGGAGTCGGTTGTGCGCTTTGCGCTCAGTGGGGAGGGTGAGTGGGCAGGCGCCTCTGTTATAATGGAACGGAGCGAGATGCGCTCGCTGCGGTCAGCGCACTTTCGCCCGACTGCGCGCCAACGTGCGGACCCCAGGATCGCTGAGTTTCTCACGGAATGCTAAGTGTTATGATGGCATGCGACGTGTTTCACATGGGGTGCCGAGCTCCCGGTCTTCAAAGGAGAGGATGAGACTGTTTGGGAGAACTGTTTTCGTTATGTCACACCGGTCGTTTAGTCGGGAAAGTTGCTCCGCTCTTGATTAATTCATCTGAGAAAAATATGCATCTGTTCAAGAGTTACAATTATCGTATTTTCCCGGAACGGTGTTCAGTGGAAACGCCGTGCATTCGGGGCATTAGCTGGGTATGTTATTATTATTATTATTATTATTATTATTATTATTATTATTATTATTATTATTGTTGTTGTTGTTGTTGTTGTTGCTTTTGATTGTTACTATTTTCTCAGTATACATGCCATTAGGAGTACTATGAAAATTAATATTATCTTATAATTCTTCTGTCAACCCTAAACTAATTAGAGAGACAAGTATTGCGGAAACATTAACACGTGTAACATGTTCATGGTCACGCTGAACTGGTTACGATTGTTAAAAATAAGTGTTCAGATAAGATGGTCCGGAATAAACGATGTGCCACGAAAACTGGCCACCAAGACATGACAGTAGTCAAAGAGCAAACTCGGGTTCCTTAACATAAGCCCAATGTCAAATCCGATCATGCTTCAGCGTACTGTATTTGTCTGTAAAGTTTGCTGGGATGCATGCTCCTTAAGAAGAGTTTCCGGTGTGTTTACATATTCCATGTAACGCCCGTTCATGTATTGAAATTGTCGCATTTAGTTTGTGAACATAACAGTCAGCATAGGGACTGAGGTGAAAGGGGATGTTTGAAATGAAAACAATAACCCGAACAGACTGTATAGTTCAATAAGGTTCAAACATGATTGTTTTAATAACTTTCAGATTGTATTAAATGAAATACTTATAGATTAATAATTAAAACAGAGCACGTTTAGTTTGACATATAGTTTTCATGTGTCTTTCCTATCCACCATGTCAACTCTTACTTTTCTCCATCTAGTAGTCAAGATTGTGAATGACTTAAACCTGTAGCCACAAGTTTGTAGGTCATACTGGAAAGAGCTAAAGTGTGATACCATTGAACAAGGCACCTGAGCCAAATGTCTTCAGTCAAAGATCCAGCCGTATAGAAGAGACAGACATTTGACCTCAAACTGCTTTGAGCCGAAGCATCTGTTGAAGAGTTTAATATATTTCAGGGCAAACTCTGGCTATGTAGCCTAAAGGCTTAAGCAGGACATAAGAGGTCGGCATGGGAGTGCAAGGCAACGATATCCTCTTACTCCTTAAGTGCCGTACATGTCACACAACATAAAACGTTGTGTGAGTTGCAAAAAAAATGCAATCTATTGTTTTTGCAAGGGTGTGGGAGGACGGAAAAGCGGCATTGTGGGTCAGAACTCTTCGTAGAATCTCCAGTTATAATTAGCACATTGTTTGTCATACACAATATGGGATAAAACATGAGTTGGCTTCATTAAAGAGTAAAGATTTAAAAGGGAGGTGGTCTGCAGTATGTCATAAGCAATCCAGTTGTTTTGTTGTGATGGAAACTTTTTTGTGCTAAATTCTGTTCGTAATTGTTAAACCAGCACATAAGGTTTATACAGAATTATTACAGGTATTGGGAGAATTGCAAGGTGTATCTAACTTGATATTTTCAAAGCACCTTTGTCAAGAAGGTTTTGGGAACACAACACCAACAAAGGTTGCCAAGTCGGTGCTTTCGTCCTTGCCAACCGCAAACAGTGTGGTGGCGGGGGTGGGTGGGCAATTCAGATTTTCAGTGCTGCGTGTCACATCTGCTTCATGCCTCCGTGAGAAAACGAGTTTTGAAAAAACGAGATATGCTAATTCACACATGAGACACCTGGCAGATCAGTAAGACCAGGCTTGCAAACAGTTCAGCACCGCTCACAGGTGGGACCACAGTGTTCAGCCAGGAAAGAAGACCAGAGAATGAATGGATAGGCAGATCTGTGTCCCACATTGCCACTAGAAATACTTGTAGTTCAAATTATAATTTGTTAATAATAAACTAAAATTTGTATCTGATAAATGACATATAGAGTATTTCCTCATACAGGTTTGCTGACAGCTTTGTACAAAGCATGAACCAATTATTGTACTTATATAACAATTTCTCACCTGTGTAATGCTAGTATAATTAAAAACTATAACGAACATAAAACACTGATTAAAACATTCCAAAAGACCTTATACAGGAATTTTTCAGATGTGGATAGTGTTGCTTTTTAAAGTAAAGAGTAGTTCAGGTGATTCGGTAGATGGCTTGTCCAATCTGATCAGAGCACGCGGACACTTTGCAGGGGCTGTGGTATAGTGGCAAATGTTTTTGCTGGGCCTTTCATCTGCTCCTGTGAAAGGTTCAGTTCAGAGGTGTGTTAACAAATCAGCCACAACTGCAGCGTTGTACAAAGCTTGCGGCCAGACCAAATGCTTCATTTAAAGCTAGGAGCAGTAAACGCCTGAAATAGAAGACGCAGTTAAAAGCTGGATTTTTGAGAGTTATGCTGTTCTGTTCTAAGACCAGTCTGCAAGTTGTCCACAAACCCACAAATATTTCGCTTTATTCGCGAAGCCCTGGACAGGGACTTTTTCGTTAATCCAGTGCTGTCACTGCCATTTTGCGGTTTTGATGTCTGCAGTCCATTTTGCAGTCTTTCAGTTGTGCTCAGGAAAAAAAACCCAGTTGAACGAGTGCTGCATATGAGACAAAGACCAGCAGAGGTGACCGTTTCATTTAATTCACCAGCATTGTCCGTTTCAGGAGCCGAGGGGATAAATCAAATTGCGCCATGATCTCCGGTAGCGGCACAGAGTCGGCTCATAATCTTGAAGAAACAATAAGCCTCGGAGTGAACATTCTGTACCTGGTGCAGACTTCTGGAGATAAACCAGGGCCGTGCACTCCATGGTGACAGTGTTCCCTGAGGGACTGGGATGGGGCACGGAGGCCAGTCTGTTTTCAGCTCAGAACATCTAAAATCCCTGTTAAAGCTTTGCTTCTGTGAGAAACAGGCTGTTCTGGAGTCAGTGACACTCGACAAAACGTCAAGCTGAGTCCGGCTGAGGGGAGGCAATGTTTGTGTGAGAAGCAAGGAGGGTTTTTTTATGATCCAGGGCAATGTTCCTCATGTGATCCAGCCAGTGCCATGGCTCCCTCAGAGGTTTGCTCTGTCAACAGAGCGACAGGGTGTGGAAAGCTCTGTAGCTCTACAGAGACTACCATGCACATGGCTTAGGCCTTTGGGAGCCAAACCAGATACTTAGAAGAGCCCTCCCACCATAAGACTCCCCTTTGTCTTCCACAGAAAACTTTTGTCACAGTAAACCACCCATTAAGCACCACACAAAAGAGACAGATTTATCTGCAAATTTTTGAAAAACGAATACTGTTTTCTATGCTCGGTTTGAGACTGAAAGGTTCTACCGGGATTTGGTGAGAACTTGTAGTGTCTGAGTCATCTCTCTGAATAAGTGCGCAGGTTTACCTGCTTAGCAAATCCATCTTCTGAATGCTGCCTGTACATTTCACGTGCTGCTTTTTAGGACTTGGCTGTTCAAGAGTGACCCTTTGGTTACAGTTTTGAGCTTAAGTCTTCTAAGATAATTGACGTCACACGGCAAGTGACTCGGTAAACAGGACAGGTGTCACAGGCTCGTAAAAGGAGAGCTGTAAAAATTGATGCAAAAGAAAGTAAAAAGTTCAGGCCATAGAGATCAGCAAAAGCATTGGATCAGTGAAAGGGTGAGATCAGCCCATGAACTGATGGAAGTCCCTGGTTTGAGGAGATTGCACACAGTCATTGTGTTGAGAAAGCATACGGATATCAACGTTCCACATTAAGGGCAAAAACGTTCACTGACAAATTGGGACAAAGGCAGTAGGGTGGGTGGTATCCTGTGGCAGGACTTGTATCGAAGCCCATTCCCTCCTGGGGGTCATGTTGAGCACAATGCATTATAGTTAGTGGCGTGGGATGCAGAACAGTAATTAAAACATACGCTAAACGCCTGACAGGTGCGCCAGCCAGTCTCCACCGTTTCCCGTATTTCACCTTGTCCTCCGTACTTCACAGCCCCATCGTTATCCCCATCACTATTGTCAATCTCACGTAGACTCTTCCTCCATGCGTACACCTCTGTACTACAGCAGAGAGTAAGACGGTGTATGTTTTGATCACTATAAAGAAATGTCAGTCTCATGTCTCATACAGCTTTAGCACTTACGAACAAGTTGAGAGGAAGACCGAAGGAGAAATCTGTTGGACCGTGTACATGATTAGTCAGACCCTGTACAAAACCCTGTGCGTCCTCATTACGTGTCTGACACTTCAAAATGATTCAAACATTCAAGCGGCTCTGTTTGCTTCATGCCAGTTAGCTGTGAGATAATCCAATTCAAATATAAAATGACTTGTCTAGCACAATGACTTAACCTACTTTTCTGCTGAGGTTTAAAGAAACTTGTCCTTTCTGAGGATAGTAGGAAGTGGGCGGTCCATTTTGCACGGTGCATTTCTTGTGCTGTACGAGGCTTAACCAGGCAGGCAGGTGATATTGAAGGGATGGGGTTACTTCTGACTTTTGCTCATGGCAAACAAATGTTCCTTCTGGTATTTAGTCAAGCAGGCCAGCTTGTGGCAGACACACCTTCATTTGGAAAGGGGAACTGTTCTGTGAGCAAGAAACACAACAAGGTAAATTCACTTAAACATGACAGGCAAACAGACCCCTCGCGTGACATGCATGACCACAATGAAGAGACAGAATGACTTAAAGCACACGTCATCCCAATCGCGGCTGTGGGACGCTCAGGGACGGCAACCAGCCTGGACTCACCTGTGTTTGTATCATGTAGCGCTGCAGCCAGTCAAGCCAGTTCTAGACTTCTTGAGATAAATTTGTTTAGCATCTTCAATGTTAGGATGACTGTAGATACATAACATGGAAACTAAAATAGGCTGGAGGATCAAAAAAAGTGTGAAAAAACCACGCTGATTACAAGCAGCACAAGCAGCTAGTCACAGGTCAGAAAGTTTGGCCTAAGTGGTCCGTTACAAGAATAAGAGCTGGAGGACTTGGCCTCCTGTGTGTGTAGCAGCACTTTAAATCTTCCCCCCCCTCCTCTTCCCACAGACTCCACTGCCAGAGACTTTGGAAGCTCAAGACACCATGAAACAGGTATGTTTCCCATTCAGACAGTCCAATTTGGCGCAACTGGTTTCCGGGAGGCTTATTCAAGGTTTTCAATAAAGCTGTCGGGTACTGGGGAGGGGTGGGGGTAGCTGGGAGAAGCTGTTCAAAGTTCTGCAACATTTAGTTGTACTAGGGGGAAACTACATTTATCTGCCAATGACTGCACGTCAGTAATAAATCTTCTTGGAGGTGTTTGGTCCGTATGTGTGACAGCACAAGATTTATACGACGAAAAATGTCTGTGTAATTCAGAAAGGTTCTTGTTCACTTTTGGGTGTCCGTGTGTCAGAGGCGATTTCTGGGAGGCTCCCAGGAGATTTAGGCTGTCTCTTTTTTGGAATCAAGGCCTGTTAATCCCTAGATGCCTGCCCACCTCATTCAGATCCAGGGCCCTGCTAACAAGCCAGCATTTCCCTTAATGTTCTCCTTCAACATAACCAACACTACAAACCTAGATTCTGTAGAGTAAAAATAGAGATAGTCTGATGCAAGAATGGGACAATCGGACTGAGGTGAGGATTCTCATTAGTTTTCTAAGGGTCTGTGTGTAGAAGGAAAGGAAACAGCTACACTGGCATGTCAGAGGTCTCTCTGGCAGGTTTTTGGTGAAAGAATGTCACTTCTGTGGCACGGACTGAGATAAATCACCAATCTGAAATGAATCAAAGCTACATTTGTTGGTTTGGTGGGGCTGATAAATAATTTAGTAGTTAAATTACATAAAAATACATTTACCCTTGCATGTAGATTCTGGTAATGTTATAGTTGTAATAGTTGACTGTTGGTGTAGGTGGCTTAGAGTGTCGTCGCCTTGCTTACATTACCATGTAAACAAATACCACGTCTAAGAGCTTGGCTAAGAACTTTTGCTTTGCAAATTTGAGAACCAGAATTACACATAGCAAGGATTTGTCTGTCAGTACATTGCCTTCTCGGTCTCAACATGATGAGTGCACACTCAGCATGGATGAATGCACATACTAACACACATGAGCACACAGGCTTGCATCAAGGGCCAGGAAACATTAAGGCCACATACATAACTGGCTACTGTTGTCCCACAATCCTTTAGGAAGGCAAGGCTGTTCTACGGACATTTTACCTGTACAGCACTTGAGATCTTTTTGTTTTCAATTAGGTTCATGGCCAAATATGTTTGTCACATACAAGGAATTTGTTCTTTGCATTTAGCCCATTCCCCTGGGCAGCATTTTTTTTTTTTTATGCCTTGCTCAGACCTGGCACCTGTGCTGGGATTTGAATTGGGAGACTTCTACATCACAGCCTGATGTTCTACACATTGGGCCACCAGGCCACTAAAAAGAAAAGGCAAAACATTTAGTAAAACTTCATCAGTTAACTTCCTGGGTCTTCTGTAGTACCTGGGTCTTCTGTAACTGTAAATATGAAATTAAACACCTCTCAATGTACCAGGACTGCAGACTTTTAAAATATTGGAGGACTTTTTGTTATATAACAATAACAAATTATTCCAAGTGCATTGACTTGTATTTACAATTGATGTTTTGCAGAGTGAATCAATGGCACAGTTCTAGACCATTTGCAACATTCATTGAATAAAGATGTATTTCAAGTGATATTAATTATGGGCCACAGAGAGTCAAGACAGTCAGATATGATAAAACATGGGTAAGGGTTAAGACATTTGACTTGCCAACAAATAAAATGTAGCCTTTACTCACCCTAAGAGAAAGTGTATTAAAAATATTAATACTGAAAATTAGCAAGAACCAATAAAATACTTAAGAATAATTCTGATGAAATTCTTTGGATTTCTTTAAGAACACAGTATTAGCATGCCAATCTAATGGGGGAGTCTGAAGAACACTACAGAGTCCTCAACTTGGAACACAGTCCAAGCACTCTGCCACGCCGTGTTATCTCTGTTGGTTAAACAGCTGCTTTTAAAAAGAAGAAAGTTTCTCCTCGATAAGAGGGGCCAGGAGGGTGGAAAGAGCCTGCCCATAGAGCGTGGCAGCCCACGTCATTGGCCCAAGTCCCGGCTTCCACGCTCACCCACGCTGGAAGGCAGCGACCACGCGGTCTGCCCGCACACATGCAGCTACCCACGCTAGGCGTGCAAGGCCTGTGGGCCGTCCACACCATGCCTTGTCTTAAGACCCTGTCCTTGTTAGCCAAGTTAGTCGAGGAAGAAGCATTTCTGTTTCTGCAATCACCAGACATACAGAAGAAAAGGAGAGCAGTTGCTTGGTTGTGTGAACAGAGGAAGCCCACACTAAGGCTGGGGAGGGAGCATGTTTCGTTAGCTCCCAGCTGGCCCTAGGAGGCTCGTCGCTCGTCAAGTGTTTGGTTTTCCCCTCGCTGCTGTGTGTTTTGGACAGCTCGCAGAAAAGCACAGGCGTCCGCGGCTACAGGAAGATTCCGTCGCTGAGCAGCATGATCTTTCAAGAAGCACCTTCCCTTACTTTAGTAACAACAGAGTCATCCACACCACACCTGTGTGCTATGTGTGTCATTTCTCAAGAATTAGCTTTTATCTTTAGGATTTTTTATTTACTGTTTGACGTAAAGAAGCATGCAGCCCAGAGGATCATATATATATATAGTTTTAAAATAGTTGCTGTGTTTTCAATTTTAGTGAATTATTTTATATGATTTTAGCTTATTGTACTATAGTTTAATTGTTTTTTCATATTAATTACGAGTATTTATATGATATGTTTGTATATTTGTAATTGTATTTGTAATTGTTTATGCAGTTTGATTGTAATTTTGTGTTGCTGCCTATCTTGGCCAGGACACTCCTGAAAAAGAGATTTTTAATCTCAATGAGGTTTTCCTGGTGAAATAAAGGTTTACTTAAAAAAAATAATAAAATATTGACAGTTTCTTTATGACACACAGGAAGTGCATAGCTATTTTGTACATTTTGTATTTTGGACATTTCTGTCTATTTGAATATAGACTGTTGACACCTTTCCTCATATACCTACTGGTTGCATTTTCCAGTTAAGCATGGCTTTATTTATCCACAAATGCATTACTTGCTTGAAAGTAAATGGTGCATGAATGCATTTGTTTTATAGGTTCTGCTCGTTAACGTGTTGCTAGATATAAAGATTATGGATGGGAGTGTCTTGTTGACTGCTACCTGCACAGTAATTTCCCATCATTCTGGTTTTAGTTGGTACATATGATAAAACCTAGTCTTTTGGTCTGAGCAAGTACTTGTGTGTGCATGTGCGTGGGTATGTGGATTTACCTCATGTGCCAGTTTGGTTTGTGCGTGTGCGTGTGTAAGTGTGCATGCATGTGTGCGGATTTACCCCATATGCTAATTTTGTGTGTGTGCGTGTGTTAGTGTGCATGTGCGTGCGCTTGCTTGTGCACACGCCTGCCACTTCACCGCTGGTGTGTAACTCGCACCGTCCTTGCAAGTGCTTCTTGGACTGCTTCCCATAAATGGAGATATAATGTGAATGAGTAAAGGAGTCAGAAGGTTTGACCCTCTCAAGATTATTGCTGAGTTATAGGAGTCACGGCAGTGCTGCCGACCTTCTCTGTGTGGTCACCTCAAGAGCGAGGACAATTTCCCCAGGGCCAGCTTCTCAGCAGCATTCTCAAATAATGGTTAACAAACTGGCCTAACATTGTGCTGAGCATTTAGAGACAGTGGTTTTGCATGCTATATAAACTGTATTTACTGGCTGGACTATTTTAAGCCATTGCAAAAAAACCAATAAATGTGCAACTTTGCATGGGAAACAGCATCTCTCATTGAGTTTAATAGATAATAAAAATGTTTTCGGGCCTGAGAGCTGGACGAATTTTGTGGTTCACAGAATCTATTCATCTGATGTGGAGCATCAAATCCACTTACTGCGGAAATTTCTTTGACCCACTGGAATGTTTTTGTTATGCACAGAAAGGACCCTCTTCAGCCAAGGCTGAAGTATCATGTTTTGGCTTCTGCTCCTGGTATAGTGTATGGGAGCAGTGCATTTGTGGTCACATATAAAACATCAGCATTGGCAATCAAAGCAGTGATTAAACTGAAATTATAACACTAGCAATCCCACATACCTGCCAGATTGTCACATTTTCACTGAAACCCCCTTAGGTAATGGAGGCTCCGTTCAGTTCAGGACTGTTGATCTATAAATGTCAGCCAACACCTGGAGGAGGAGAGTGTCAACCGCAGTGGAAAGCTGTCCCCCCTCCCCACCATGTGTTTCCACACACAGGAGTCTGCACAGAGCTGCATACACTTAGGTAGTTTAGGCTCTTCCACTGCAAGCAGAAGTGCTTAAGAAAAGGCACTGTAAGGTGGTGGACCCCAGCTGAAGTCCTGCGTAGTTCTTCTCAGATGAAATTGGAAACTCGGAGGCTAGGGTGGGGGACTGCTTGTACATTTGGCTGAGATTAGATAGGCTTTCCAGGCAAACTGTATGAAGAACTCAAAGAAAGAGGGCAGTGCCCGCTATGACTCTACTCCTGCTGCCTTCAAAGAAAAGCCATTGTTTTCCACATACAACACCCTGCTGAAAAACTTGTTCAAACAACAGGGTGGATTAATTGCGCTTTAGTGGGAGGGAAATGAACAGCTACTGCGGGGGGGGGTCTCACATGCCTGTGCTCTGGTAAGTTCACTGCAGGTCTGCAGGGACCTGAAAGCTGTTTGCTTTGTAACCTGATGCCTCCTGAACACCAGCCCTGGCCGTGTCTAAAATTGAGAATGTTCTCATAAGCAAGCAGAAGGCCACCTAAGCAGGCAGCCTAGCCAGGGTTTTCTTCTCTCTACACTCTATAGCATTCATACAAGGCTGTGCGTTTGGGTGGCAAGGTTGTTCATAGCCTCAGTGCTACCCTTGGGTTATTTAATCAAGCCTTGTTTTCTGTTTAGTGACAGCTGGAGGTGTAGGTGCTTTGGCTCATGAGAAGAGAAACCTTTACCAAGGCGATGTCATCGGTTGCGGTCAGGGCTCGGCAGCGTGTTGCGCTGTACAGAGTTCGTCGACGCCAGGTGCGAGTCTCCAGAGAAAGTCTGGTACCATTCATGCAGGGGATGGCAGGAATATCCTTGACCTCTGGGCTGACAGAAAGTTCTGGTGTAGAAAGGAAACCAGCTACAAAATCATATAACCGCAGGCACAAAAAAGTTGCTGGAAGGGGACGGTGATGTTGTCTGGGCGCAGCTGGGCAGGAGACGGCCTGACCCTTCCGATTTCTGACGTCAGAGTGTCGCACTTGGCTCAGGCCCATGATGCACGTCTACGCAGCATGACGGTACTGGCCATGGAAGGACACCAAGGCTGACCGGTGTGCCGGGGCACTCAACTCAGCAAGAGCTTTAAATGGGTCTTTTTCTTGTCAGCTTTTCAGCTTGACTCTTCCCAACCCATCTGCAGAACAGAGCCGTTAATTGCAGGCAGTCAGTGAATTTTGCACGGTTTGGCTTGATAGCCCGGGGATGATGCCATTCAGAGAGACTGAGAACATGGGGATGCAGTTTGGCTGAAAAAGACCCGCTCTTTTCAGAGCAAAGTGGAAAAACAGTTAATGTCAGTCCCCAACTTTGCTTCCGTTGTCTTACTTTTTGGATACACATTTATAAGGGCTGCGTACATTTTTTTGCTGACCTTTGCAGCCACGATAGAAGCTGCTATATATATATATATATATATATATATATACACACACATCCATTAGAAGATGTTTTAAGACACATGCAGTTGTTTCCACGTCAACGAAGGAGAGGTTGTTTTGGGTCATGAAAATTTTCATGGTTTTATTTTGGATGGTGGCGTGGGGGTGGGGCCAAGAAAGGAAGCAGTTTTGCTGTTTGTTGCCTGTCTGTTCAGCCTGGCTCCCAAGTCTGCCTCCCTCAAGTGGCGCTGTCACCACGGAGACCCAAGAACAAACAGCTGCATGAGTCACTCGTGAAATCACAAGATAGGGACTATGGCAGCTTACAGAGAGAGGGAGGGAGAGAAGAGGAAGAGGGAATGAGGAAGGGCAGGAGGGTAACAGGGTAGACTGAGGGAGGTGTTTTAGAGTAGACCACATGATTAGGGAATGAAAGGCACATGGACAAACTCCAGAAGATGCAAAAATAGAAAGTCTGTAACAAGAAGAAGGCTAGGGTTTCATGGTGAAAGCGTGGCTGTACCTTTACCTGACGCCTCTGCCACCGTATGGCGCAAAACAGTGGGGTGTCATGGAGCCATAGAAAGTGGCGCATTGTCACCCACCCACAGCCCTGCCGTGGACCCACACAGCCCACTGTGGAGTGCACCACCCACCATAAACGGAGCGTTGCGTAGCGTTGTCACCACTCCGAGTTTCCCTTTCACGTGTAGGCATGCCACAGAGAAGTATGACAAGAAAGAAAATAAATAAACCCAGGAAAATAACTTTCAGATGTCCACATGAGCTGCCAGGCCAGATCTGTTCCTGTGTAAACGTCTTAAATGTGTCTTTTCACGTTGAAATGTGTTAAAGCAGAGAGACAGCTGGAGTCTACAGGACATGACTTATCATCAGAGGAAGAGTGTTATTATCATCATTCATTTTACTTTTAGGCTGTCTTTGAATAACACTCTCTCTCTCTCTCTCTCTCTCTCTCTCTCTCTCTCTCTCTCTCTCTTTCTCTCTCTCTCTCTCTCTCTCTCTCTGTCTCTCTCTCTCTGCCCCCTTTCAGTTCCTCTCTGATCGTATACTCAAGGCAGCCAGGGCTGTGTATAACACTCTGACTGAGCACGGTCCAGGTCTGATCAGAGACAGGAAGCATCACCTCAAGAATTACAGGTACTGTAATAAGAGCTGGCATTTTGTTGCCTTCGTTATACATGACTTCTATAGATTTTCTCCTTTAAACGCCCAAGTACACCTGCCATTTGTTGCCGTGAGTGCTATTATGTCTTTTCTCCGTGAGTAATACTTTATGAATTATTTAGAGTTTACGTGTGGTAGCTTTGACGTCTGTTCATTGGTACTGAGGCAGGGTAAATAAAAACAGATGAAACAGGAATATAAACACATCAGCACAGCTGCTGGGGGGGTTTCCTTTTTACTGTAGATTTCATACACGCATCTCCTCAAAACATTCAAACCTGTATAGTTTCAAGCATGCTGACAGACACACAGCTCCCCCTCTGTGTTTACCTAACTGCTCACTGACAGAATCCGCTCTGTGGTTTGTCTCGTGTGCACGGTGACATGGCTGACCCTGTGGCATGGACACTGTTGCTCTGGGCACTACGCTTTAGTTCTGTGGTAGCATGGAAAGACTGGACGTGGACCAAACCAAGGAGGCGAGTCCCACCTCACTCTAGGAGCTCTGGAGCCATTTGCTGTCACTGGCAGACACTTGGGGCTGGAGAGGTCCTTGTGTTCTGGACCAGAGCACCCAGGGCTGCTTTTCATGTCCTCTCCCTCACCCTTCCTGGAGGACGTGGTTCTGTCTTCGTCATTGTCACAATGGATCTTTGGTTTTCCCAGTGTCCTTGCCTCTGTCGCTGTATAATAAAACGCTTCGAAGCACCAAGAGTGTCCTTTTAGCAGTCAGGCTGAACATGAAAACTGGGCTCCGGTCACTGAGAGGCAGAGGGAAAACACATTAAAATTGTGAAGATGTCATGCCCAGTTTTCTGTTTGAACCAGTATTATATTGAAGAGGTTTCATTGCTCAAGCACAGGGAGTAAAGTCAGCCGCCATAACAGTTGAGCAATGTTGAAGGAGATTAATCACAATTTTTATATATATATATATATATATACTGTATATACTGTAACTTTAAGTGGAATCAATCACATATTTATAGTATTTGTAACATACACAATGAATTTTCACATACTTCAAACAGTGATGGTTTTTTTTAACCAAAACTCTGTGTTAGTCACGATCATGTTCTCATCCTCTGATTAATATGTCAAAATTATGAACTCTGGCTTTAATCAGGTACTCTGCCAACTCATATTGTTTCTCCTTCTGTGACAGACAATGCTCTACAGGAAAGGAGCTTGTAGATTGGTTGATGAAGATAAACTGTGGTGTCCAATCACGGAACCAGGCAGTGGGCATGTGGCAGGTGCTGGTGGATGAAGGGATTCTTGTTCATGGTAGGCACGCCATTCTTGGTAATTATGTTGCTGTGTCAGCACTACTGGAGCACAGAATAATATTTCCACATCAGCTTATAAATTCACTCTTTATCTCATTCCAGTGAAACGGGAGTTAAATTTCCAGGACAAAGAATACCAGTTATATCGATTCCAAGAGGCAGAATTTGTACTGAGTCACACAAGCAATGAGAAAGATGTAGAGGAGGAGCTTCAGGAGGGTTTGTCATTGCTGATGCAAATGGGTCCAGATGCACTTCTCACCATGATACTGCGCAAGAGGTAAGAGGCAGTAGAAAATCAGCCCTTTACTGAATGATCCTGAAGTCTTCACAGACACATGCAGCCATATTAACACCAAGATGACATTGTGGCTCAGAAGTTAATGTTAGTGCCCTATACCTCCAGGGTCATGGGTTTGAGTGTGTGTGTGTGCGTGTGTAATTTGCAAGTTCTTCTCATGGCTGTGTGGGTTTCGTCCGGGTGCTCAGGTTTCTACACACAATTCAAATATATGTGGTTCAGGTGTAGTGGAAACTACACATTACCTCTGGTGAGAGGTCCTTGCGATTGGCCAGGTTCCCATCCATGGTGTACGTCACCTCATGCTCCACTGTGTCCTCAGTTAGAAGAAGTCAGGCTCCAGGCTTTCAACTGCAAATGAAAATCGCTCACCAGAACAATTAGTACATGTTCCTCATTATCTCAAACAGTCCTTGAACAAAAGTGATATGACATTGTGTTTAGCATTAGTCAAAATCTCAATTGTGTAAGGCACCATAGTGTAAGTGACCTCATCTGTAATGAAATCCTGACACTTCAAAAAAATATCTTTAGGCTTAAACATATTCCACGATGTGACCAAGCCGGTGTTAAGCTCCTTAGCAGACCACAGCAGTGAGTCCTCAGGTAGTAAGGAGCAGGGGGGAGTCCTCACAGTGTGTGTCTCGCCCTCTGCTTAGCCCCAGTCAGAGGACGACCGAGGACCTAGAGGTGATCTATGAGGAA
Organism: Chitala chitala; assembly: GCA_025773905.1. NCBI lineage: Eukaryota > Metazoa > Chordata > Actinopteri > Osteoglossiformes > Notopteridae > Chitala > Chitala chitala. Next base: position 32,259 of record JABJVR010001798.1, read on the forward strand.
CTGCTGCACATCAAGGCGGTGGCCCACCTCTCCAGCTTTGTAAGTGCCCTCCGTGCCAGGGGCAGCCGCACTCCTGTGGCACCTGTGCCTGGGGACTCCTGACCCACACATTCTCTCTACCACGTCTTCACGCAGGTGCGTAAGGAGCTGGCGGCAGTGCTGGTGTTTGAATCTCACGCCAAAGCGGGCACTGTGTGTGAGTGCACAAGGAACCTCGCTGTTTTCACTCGGGAGCCGACATGTCTATCTGTAATGGAATGACACAGATGCATCAGCTCCGTGTCGTCATGCAGTTGGAGCTTGCTGTTTTTTCTTTGGTTTCTGAACTTACTGTTTCTTCATCCAGCCATAACAGTGGATATTATGAATATTTCAGCATCATCACTGCTGCCTGGTGTGTTTTCGCAGTATTCAGCCAGGGTGACAAGGGGACCTCATGGTATATCATCTGGAAGGGCTCAGTCAACGTTATCACACATGGGAAAGTATGTGAGCACCTGTTAACCTGTGGAGTGTCAGATGGCTCTCGCAATGTTAGAAACTGTGTTTGCCTTATTACAACTGCTCACTAGGCAACAAGAAAGAAAAAATTAAAAAAATAAAAGGGTGTAGATTTTATGGTGCAGATTTCTGTTTGTGATTTAGTTAGTCAGATTTGTGATGTTACGAACCGTGTTATGTCCATGCACATGATATGATGCTGTTAATAATAAGAGTTCCCAGTTACCCTGCTCTGCTTACGCCAACATTTATTAATGACAACGGAACACAGGGCCTAGTGACAACGCTGCACGAGGGGGACGACTTTGGCCAGCTGGCCCTGGTAAATGATGCGCCACGAGCAGCCACCATCATCCTGCGTGAGGACAACTGCCACTTCCTGCGTGTGGACAAGCAGGACTTCATACGCATCCTGAAGGTAGGCCTCAGATCCCTGCCTCACTTCAGCTCAGCACATTCTGACAGTGTGCTTCAGTGTTCCACGCACGCATGCTGTTTCAGACACGTGCTTGTTATTGCCATCTCTAAGGACGTTGAGGCCAACACAGTCCGCCTAGAGGAGCATGGGAAGGTGGTGCTCGTTTTGGAGAAGAGTTCTGGAAGTGAATCAGCCAATCAGGGAGCTTCATCGAACAACAAGTAAAAGACACACCTCTTGGCCTCATGTCAGAGCAACTTATTCATTCACCTATTGTAATGAAACAATAACACACCTGTGTATGCAAGTGTATGTGTATTTTTATATCTTGCCTGTCAGCAAACAGTTAGGCTTTCTGTCAGTTAATTATATCAGCCACATTCCAGGGCTGCTTGACCTGTTCTATTGCTCGCAAAGAAAACCGCCACATTCTCTTTTAACTGCGCAGTGTTATTAAACCGTGATGTTGTGTCAGCAGCCCTTGAAGAGTTACATGAGACACAGTTGTGGTATTGAGTGCATGTTATGCAGTACTACGATTTTCCCGCCTCCCTCGCCCAATTGCAGATACACTGTGATGTCAGGAACCCCTGAGAAGATCCTGGAGCACCTGCTGGAGACCGTGAGGCTGGACACCAACGGCAGCGACTGCATGGGTGTGACCCCAAAGCTGTCACATTACACCTCATGACTAACATGTGCTGTAAAGACGCCTGAGGTTACATTTGAAAGTGTTCATAAAAAAGACTAGTTCCAGTGTTTCCTGGTGCCGTGCCATACTTGTTCAGCTGGTGCCTCTGTGTGGTAATTCTTCCCATACAGTTGTGCCCAAAACTGTTGGTACCTCTGCGGTTTTTTTCAGAGAATGCACCAATTCTTCCACAAATATGTTGACATTACAAATGTTTTGATGTTAACTTGTGTATTCCATTTATTTGCACCGAACATCCACAAAAGCTGCGGGGAAAAGCCAGATCTAATCTTATTTTTCTCAGAATCAGAAACGGTATGTAAACTAGTGCAGAGGTGCAAGTATTTTTGGCCACAGCTATAAGGCAGGATGCCACAGCGGGCAGCTTACCAAACGCTCTGGTAGACCATAGACATGGGTGAAGAGTTAAAGTTTTCTGTGCAGTCTTTTATTCAGCACTATTCCAAAGCCAGTGGTCACATGACTCAGATGGCTCACAGCCATTTTTGCAAGTGCTGGGAACCTAACAGTCAGACCTGTTGGACCTAATTAGCCAGACATGCAACTCCTCTCTCTACAGATTCCTGTGTGATCGACTTTCTCTTAACTCACAAAGTGTTCATGCCCTCTGGCCAGCTGTGTTCATCCTTGGAGCATCAATATCCTTCTGTTGGCTCGCCACAGTCTTCCTCCATGCTTAGCGGAGCCCATGGAATCCACAAATCAGATGGCTGAATCCACCCAAGCATGGAACGGATGAGGCTGCCCCGTCTAAAAACCACAGTTTCATAATGTGCGACAGACGGGTCATGCTAGTTCCTCTGCTGTTTAAGTGGAAGATCGACTGAGTTGGTGTGTCATTAAGGACCACACAGACAGACAGAAATCAGACATGCAGCAGATGAGCTCAACATACTTTCATCTAGTCTAGTAGCAGCATATTGCCTGTCTTGTGTTGATATATTGAAAGAGTTCAGACAGTCCTGTTTATATTATATTTTCCTACATCTTGCAAAAATTAATCCTCTGTACACTGAACATGTCAAGTATGGTTCACTGTGTGTGTAGATATCAGTGAGTTGGTGTGTGAGGCTGTAGACATCAGTAATGGCACAGCTTCCTTAACCGTGCCCTTACCTACCACGCTGAGCCATCAGAAGGCTCCGAGCTTGAGAAGGCCGCATACTCCCTCAACAGGAAGCAGAAGATTGTGCGGCTTGTAGGTCAGTGGGTGCTGCTCTATGGTCCCCTCCTGAGAGAAGACCCCCCAGTTGTAGAGTTCCTGGAGGTAAGAATACCTGGCTCTGTCCAGGTACTATGCGGGAAACTGGCAGTTACACACCTTTACTGATTTATCAATTGGCAATGATTTTAATCAGAGTAGTCTACATGTGCTGCAGTTCTAATGGCACGTCCGTGAATTTTTTAGAAAGTGACAGTTATGCCTTCCAGGAGCCGGGTGATACAAAACAGAGTTTATCCTGGATGTGATGCCAGCCAATCACAGAGTTGCTACACGTTCAGTCACATCATTATACACTTAAACCAATTAAGAGTAAGCAGTTAATGTGAACAGCATGGTGATCAGCAGTGGGAGAACGCTGGTGAAGCTGCTGGAAGGACACGTAGACTGCGTGTGTGGCATGTATGTGTGGACACTAGTGCCTCGCTGGAGGAGGGGTGGGGGGATGGCTGACAGCAGACATGTGACCGCGCTTGCGGAAATGCGGTTCCTTAAGCATTTTTCCAGGCACTATGGTCACGCTCTCTTCGGGTTTGCTCACTGGCTGTTTGTGTGTGTGTGTTTGCGTTTCATTGCGCGCTATGCAGAAGCTGCGGGCGGAGGTGACGGGCGACTCGCGGCTCTCCAGCATGCTGAGGGAGCAGATGCGGGACCGGCGCAGGACGCGGGTGTGAGTGAGACACTGGGAGGCACCCATGCAAACACACCGGAACACACGTCGCCGGCAACACACTCACATGCAGAGAAGTATTTACCCTTACTTACAAACACACACAAACACATACACTCACACAGAAAAATATTTACCTGTACTCACACACACACACACACACACACACTCAGAAAAATATTTACTCACACTTACAAATATGCACACAAACCCAAAAATGAACAGCTCTGATACTCCTGTAAATACTACATGTCGTCCAGCAGCTAGAAGCATTACATCATGAAAGTGCCTTTCGACGTGCTAGTCAAAGAAAAAGCACTTTGTAATAAGTTTTAATATTCAAATTCTCTTTCAGGCCTGAAAATGGTTACCAGACACTAACAAAGGTTCGTAAATGTCAGTGTTTATATATATATATTTTAATTTAATTTAATTTTTTTAAATATATATATATATATATATATATATTTTTTTTTTTTTTTTCCTCTGAACTATGCAATTTAAAAAAATTTATTTTCAAGTTTGCTTGCACAACATATCAAATGAAAAGTAATACATCAGCCCCTAAGCCCAGAAATGTGGAAAAATTATTCATGAAGTGGTTTTTATAAAAACTTTTTACCTAATTAGTCAGTACCACAAAGAAAAGGCGTCTAACATCATTTTTTTTAATTAGTTTTAGAATGTCACTCACATAAGTAATGACAGCCATAATTCACACTGATAAGTTAGTTGCAGTCATATATTTATCTTAATTATGCTTAAAAGCCTAACAGCTTTCTGTAGTTCATCCCATTTTCTTAAATGTTCCACTGTTGCTATGGTACTACACCATTATTTCAGTTTTTTTTCCTCCAAAATTTCCAGCTACACATTTATCTGTGACCCTCTTTCTCCTTACAGTTCAATCAGCAGTTTGACTGGTTCTCCAATCACGAAGAGCCAGTGGGAAGACTTCAGCCAATAAAAGCAACTGACAAGGGTGTGACTGGCCTCTGTCACTCAGTGCTTAGTTCTCTCTCTACTGCCGTCACACAACCCACAGTCTGCATTTTACGCTCAGGAATACTTCAGAACTGTGTATTTTTTTACTGTCTTGTGTTGATATATTGACAGCATAGTCTGTGTTCAGAGGATGTGTCAAACTGGGAAATTATGAGTGGGGAATTCATAGGTACATGTGGGAAACTCAGAGATGTGGGTGAAATATGAGTTTACCCAGTCATGAAGTTGTTGACCTTTCAACGTTTCACATGGTCTTGCTGGACCTCGTAAACTTTGGGTCCTGGAACTAGCAGAAATCATCCAGCAAAGACATACGCCAAAATATATAAAAACTGCAATTTAAATAAAACACTTTAAAACAGTTCAACAGCTCACATATTGTCCATGCTGGCTTTTGATTACTGTATACTCAAAGTTCAGTTACTTTCATTTTAGTACACAGTGCTTGTGTATAAACAGTGTAGAATCTACACAGTACATTTTATCTGTTGTTTCTGACTTGAAAACAATGACCTGTTTACTTTTTGAAAAGACATTAATGTTACCATTCCTGGCATTTATTTGCATTCTTTCCATTTTTACCCTTACTTGCAATTTTTAACATTTTAGCTCCCAGACACACTCAGCTTGTATTCACCATATGGCCATTTAGCAATTTCCCAAATGATCATTCTGCCCAAATGTAGCACTTAACGTGATGTCCACATAACATTTCCTTTGCTTTCATTTTCCAGTTTTATATGAGATTTACCACAGAGACCACAACTGTGTCACCCTAATGCTTCCAGTCAACTCTTCGGTTCAAGATGTGATGTGTTCTTTAGTGAGTCCGGGTGGAGACCACATTCTGGTGAAAATGAACTCAGCAGGAGGTAGGCAGCTTCTCTTGAGAAAATATCCATAAATGAAGCAGACAGTATTTATCCATTGCAGCAGCAGCACTGACTGCTATAACATGGATGCGAATGTTGGGGGCGGGGTAATGTTCCAGAGACGAAGCAGTGAATTTGAATTGCAATATTTTAGCTCATAGCATGTATGTGTTCTCTGGAAAATTGTCAGATTTCACATTAAAAATTCTAATTTTTTTTCCTCGTTTGCATTTAACACACTTGTGAGTGGTTAAAATGTTTTGATTAGGCTGGCCTTAATGGTGAACTTTATTTTTCAAATCATCACCTTATTTCTCAATTTATGCATTATGTGGCGACTTTTCGTGTTCATTCACTGCACCAATGAGCACTACAAGGCGCTCCTTAATGTCAACTGCACCATATTTGATGTCATTGTGCTTTATTGAACTAGGTGTATATATTATAATATATGTATAATATGTGTGTGGCATTTAACTGAATAAAGAGTGTGGGAGCCTGCTGACTACCAGTGGCTGTACTGCGTGATCTTCTAACACTGCCACTGTGTCCGCGTGTGTGTGTGTGTATCTCAGACAGGGTCCAGCTCAAACTGGATGCCACGGCTGTCTACACGTCTCTGGGCCTAAACGAGAGGCTCTTTCTCTGCACCTCCTCCCAAGTCGACCAGCTGGTGTGTCTCTGTGCCATGCATTTATACAGCACAGATTCATCTTTAACGACAATCATAACGTGCTTATCAGAAGGATTTAAGAAAGATTTCAAGTAGTTATGGTTGTACATATTTCCTAAATAATCACCTTGAGTGAATCCGTGAGCACACTTCTGGTTACTGTTAACCCTTTCATTCCCCATTATATTTTTTTCTCAAACATTAAATAGTACCATAATCCTGTTTTTATAACAAAAATTTTTGCACAACTAATTAAAGATTTTATTTTAACACATAAATCCAACTGGAGTCACTGGAAATAAAAAGGTTAAATAACAGACTATAGAACAGAAAACAATCCTTAGTTAGCCAGGGGGATGTTGGGAAGTAATTGTTATACCTAGCACAGGAACTGCATGCCTGACAACAGAACAGTTAACCAAAGCTGCTTTGGTGTCTCTGCTCTGTCTGTGGCCTCAGACACCCCAGCGGGCACAGCTGGGCCCGGAGCTTGGCACCATGGACTCCCTGGAGCAGATGAGCTCCAAGGACATCGCCAGCCACCTCAGCGACTATGACTGGGAGCTGTTCGGGGCCATGCCGGAGGTGAGGGAGGGACCAAGCTGGGCTGCACAAACAGGCATGAGGATGATGGGAGCAGGTGGCGGTGGGGGGGAAAGGGGAAGGGGGGGGTCAGGCAGGGTTGAGCTGCAGATGACTGTCACCGAGATATGTGTTTTGTGGAACGTGAGATCAGATAAGGGCCGGGTCTCTATCAGGCGCTGACGTCACACAGAAACAAAAACACTCTGCTATTCAACGGACTCGTCTGACTCAACACACACACACACACACACACTCACTTCTTCACAGACAGCCACTCGCCAACCATAAGAACATTAATAGTCCATTTATTTGGAATTTTCTGCTATTATTGCGCTTCAGTGCACTTAGCTTCTGCACACGCACCTCCGTGCCAGTCGCTATTTATTGTTGTTGTTAATCTTCATATCTGACATTCAACACATTATCACTTTTGCGTGCTCATTGTTGTGGTTTTTCTCATGGCAGGTATGTTTGATTAACATGCACGGTCATGACCGTGGCGACATAACAGAAGGTAGACTAAGGAAGCGTCCTCTCTCGACTAAGACAGCGTCCTCTCTCGCCACCTCCAGGTGGAGCTGGTCTACTATGTTTTCGGGAGGCAGAAGTTCGCAGGCGTCACCACAGCCAACCTGGAGCGTTTTGTGAGGCGCTTCAACGAGGTGCAGTACTGGGTGGTGACTGAGCTGTGCCTCTGCTCGGACCTGTGCAAGCGTGCCCTGCTGCTCAAGAAGTTCATCAAGATGGCCATTGTGTGAGTGCCTCCCTGTGCTAGTGTGCCAGGCATCCTTCTGCACATTTTCTTTAATATCTAACCAAGGAAGCCTATAGGTGGACATATTACACACTCGATTTTCAGTTACATTAATATGAGTATTAACACTGAGCTGCATCTACTCCTAAAACCTAGTGTACATTCCTCAAAGCTGTTGTTTGAGAATCCAGTCCTAATCCCTTATAGGCCTAAGTCATAATGTTGTTTTACTATCCAGGTGTAAATGTACAACAGTAGTTGATGTGTAGTTACTGTATATACAAGTACATGCTTTGGACTGTTTTTTCAATTCTCCTTTTATGATGGCCACATCTTCATGGTCCCTCTGCAGCCTGAAGGAGCAGAAGAACCTCAACTCTTTCTTTGCAATGATGTTTGGGCTCAGTAATAGTGCTGTGCAAAGGCTCACCAAGACGTGGGAGGTAAGGGCTACAGCGACAGGCTGCGTGGACACAAGAAGTAAAGGACACAGTGGAGATGAAATATTTCTGGGTTTTTTAGATGATCCTTACAATGTTGGAAGCATAGGAGACATTTTATGTAAAGACCATCCTTCATTTACCATATGTGTACCACTGGCCATGTTTTCTATAGATGGACATATTACCAGATGCCACATATTTGCTGTTTCAGTGCAGAATGTGGAAAGGCTGCAGCTCAATATTATGCCCGTCACACTGACAGAGGACAGTAGGGTCTGGAGTTTATGCAGGTTTTTTAGCTCACTAGAGACAGTTTCTCATTAACAAGCACCATGTGCTGTGTTTGTCAGAGAGTGCCAAGCAAGACCAGAAGGATCTACTGTGCCTATGAAAGACTGATGGTAAGTTGCACTAACACATATCCATTTGAAGAACTTTCTCTTGCAATGCTTTTTTAAAATCTGTAGTCCTCAGTTTTTATGTGTCTCCACTGTGGTATAAATAAATAGGCGTGAACTGAATGAGTAGCTCCAAAGGTTCTGCAGAACAACATCTCTTTTTAAAGAAAGTGCTGAAATCTTGTAAATGTGAGCGATCTTAAAGTGTTTTTGAGTTTGATTCTTACCACAGGCTCTGTTTGCATGTGTGTGTGTGTGTGTGTGTGTGTGTGTGTGTGTGTGTGTGTGTGTGTGTGTGTGTGCGTGCGCGCGCGTGCATGTATGCTAGGATCCGTCTCGCAATCACAGAGCATACAGGCTTGCTGTGGCCAAACTGAGTCCACCCTACATCCCCTTCATGCCACTTCTGCTAAAAGGTAATTCATAACAAATGAGAGAAGCCGGTTATTTTAATTAAGTCACGTGGTTCTGAGCCATTTACTCTGGAATTGGGATTTCATATTATGGAAGGAACTATAACAAACTATATTCACTATAACGAACTTATTACCTCTCTGTTCTTTTGAGCTGCTTTGCTGCCAGTTTCTGAAATGTACAGTTCAACGTAAGCAACCAATGAATATCATTTTTATGCGTTACAGATTTTGTACACTAGGTGGAGACATTGTAGCAGTAACGTAGCCATTTTAACGGTACCAGCTCTGAATGCCTTAGTTTATTTTCACGGTTTATGATAATAAATTAACAAAAGCGTTCATAAATTAAAAGCAGGAGATTATTATAATCAAATAATATGTGTTTTACATCATCAAGTTAATTCTTGTCTAAAGTCAGCTTCTCCAAAAGACACATGCATATAAACCCTGTATCTGACTTGAAGTGAAAAACAAAACATTAAGGCATATTTACAGATTTTGTTTTACACTCACACTCACTCCTTTGCAGGGCATACTTGCCTTTATTTATTTTAAAAAATTAGAGAGAAATGTGAAATCAAAGGGCTTTGGGGTGAAGAACTAAGCATGTCCCCAAAAACTAGCGTTAATGTGCATCTAAATCATACAGTTTTGTGTGAGAAAGCTGTAGTACTGTTCTGTGATCTATCTTTCAAAAGAGTCCACATCTGCATTTCCAGCATTTTTCTTAATCTTTTGTCAGACATGACTTTCATCCACGAAGGAAACAAGAACTACACTGAAAGCCTGGTCAATTTTGAGAAAATGGTGAGAAAGACAATTCTGTTACAGCCTGAAGATGTCGCTTCTAGATTATACTCTCTGTACCACTTTTCTGTATTAATATTTTAAAAATTAACGGCAGCACAACGCATTAACCTTTTTCAAATGCATTTATACAATATTTAATATTATTCAAAATTCACAACTGTTAATTACGGACCCGGTGGTTAAAGATACGTGTTCTATCTATGGCACGTTGGCCACTGAGACATGAACAGGGAATCGGAATGGTGAAGGTACAGTATAGCCAAGTCGTGGCTTACTGAGGCACACAAGTACATCCAAGTGTGAGGACCAAGTGCAAATCAGCCGTGTACAGTAACACGAGACTGAATACATTTCCTCTTTTCCCTTTTTTCCCATCTGACAGCGCATGATTGCCAAGACTGTGAAGATAGTGCGAAAATGCAGAAGCCAGCCTTACAGTAAGACATTGCAACCGGTCTGTGTAACGTAGCCCTTTCAAAATCAAAAAGACCACGTGTAGCGAGTTGGGTGTCATACTGATGTTAGTGCCAATGATGTCTGACATGAACAACCAAAAATATTTTGCTCAGCAATTTTACATCACAGACAATGCATACCATCACTATTACTGAGGGAACAATGTACTCTTTGAACACAATAGCGATGTTCAAAGGAAATCACAAGATATTGTTCTCAGGGTAGAATGCAGTGTCGTATCGTGATACATGCAACTGCAGCAAAAATGCATTTTAATTACAGCAGATACTGCGCAGCTCCTACTGGTGTCAGGGCGCTTGTCACCCAATTAACGACTGTAATACAAGGTGACTCAAAGATAGCCTAATTAAAAGAATTAAAAGGTAATTAAGAGCTAAGGGTGGGTAAGAATCAGCATACACTGAAGAACCAGTGGCCTGGAGACGTGAGCTTCTGTTTCATGTATACCCTGGTGTTCTTCTGTTGCGCAGTCCCTTCGTCCCCACAGAAGGGCTTCACGGAGCGAATTTTCCTGGAAACGGCTCCGGTTAGGGTGTCCACGTGTGAGTACTGCTCCGATCGCGACACAGTCAGCCCCCGCGTAGTCACGGAGCAAAGTTTTCAGGTGTAATGCTGCACATTTCGTCAATGGAGAACATGAAGAGTGTGTGTGTGTGTGTGTGTGTGTGTCCTCGGTGTGCTCCCTCCAGGTTCAGAGGTGTCTGTGTCGCTGCGCAGCCCCTCCGCCGTGCGCCAGTATGTTCAGAACCTCCGAGTGATCGACAGCCAGCGAAAGCTGACGCAGCTCTCCAGGGAGTTGGAGCACTAGAACCCAGCAGCGGAGCAGAGGAGGAGGACCTCCTCCGTGCTGCTGTGTCTACACAAACAAACCCACCCCCACGGACTTCATCCTCGTGCCTCATATAAACACAGTGGACTCTGCAATTCTCGAGGGGCGTTAAACGAGCTGCTGACCATATTTCAGGGGACCAAAGAGTATGTAACTATTCTCTAAATGCTTTATACCTGCTGCCAGATAGCAAGAACAAGGGCAGGCTTAGTACAACATATTAGGGTCCTGTACATGAAAGCGCCTTTAAGCATTGTCTCATATTAATGTGTAGACTTCTGTGGTTTTATCATAATGTGCACTAATCTGGCGTCATTAGCGCTGTGGATAAGTGTTAAAGCACGTGTAGAGGCAGTCGTTTTATTTGCCACTCGGGAATTATTCAATATTACTGCGAAATGCAACAGCACACATACATTTTGTAGTTTTTGGTTCATTAAAAATTGATGTACATTGTATTTCATATTAATAAAAATTTTATTTTTGTAAAAAACGTGTTCAAATTCTGTTAATTCTGCAGAATATTAAAACTTTTATGATGACTTCACACAAAAGTCTTGTCAACTGAGGAAATGAACTAAGCATAAAAAACAATTATATTATGTACAACTGGACATGGAAAAAGAGAAAGATGTAAAAGAAAAAAAAAAAACTCAAAATTGCCAAGCCACACTAGTAGACTGACATGTTTGAATATTTCAATTTTTAGAAGGAAAAAACCCAAAACTGTTATGGTTATCAGCTACCCCCCTTCCCAGAATTGGGGTTTCACATCCCAGCCCAGCAACCATTTGTGTCCCAGAGCAAGAGACTGTGCCACCTCCCTGAGCACCAAAAAATGGCTACTCACTGCTTTCCCCTGGGTGATGGATTAAACGCAGAGAATGAATTTCCCCTTTGTGAGGGGAATAAATGAAGAAAAGGGCTGTGTCAGTGACACACACCATGTCTTTCTAAACCCCTTCCTAAAGTGTGACTATAGCCCCCCCCCAGGGGCAAATTAGGCATTTGGTTGCACTCTTGCTGGCCTGTCACATCCTCACCAATACCAGTTCAATATTTCTCCTCCTTTCCACCTGCACTTGGGTACCTCTGTCTACTGGACCTTTCCTGGGAGGACTAATCTGTGTCCCAGTACAGACCTTGTTCTTCCTGCACTCAGATTTTGGGCCACTGTCACACCAAGAGAACCATGCTCTGGAGGGCCATATCAGAGCAATTATCCTGGTCCTGTCTGGCATCCATCACCCTGCTGCAGCTGGGAGAGATCATCCTTGGACCGAGGTCCACGACTGTTTTGGGCCAAATTGGATTGTAAACCCCCAAGAGACTTAGGCAGCTGTGCAAACTCAACCCTGTTGAGTCCAATTATCAGCTTCACAAAAGCCTGAAGAATGTCCAGTATTTACCACTACTGAAAGTGCTTCCCCCAGGAGACCTTCTGACATTGGCATGGGCTGTGGCCGAAGTTCAGGAGGTCCGACTGAAGAAGCAGTCGTTTTCTGCAGTTGAGTAAAGGCAAGTTAACTGTCTTTATTTTTGCATATAAAAGTCTTGGGAAAGAAGGGTACACTTGAAAGTCAGAGCTTCTTAGTGGAGCAGCCTGTACTTTCGTTTCTGAGAGCTGAACACACAGTCAGTGCTCTTCCTCTAAACAACCACTGACATCCGTGCTAAGGAGTCCAGTGATCTTCTGTAACCTTCTGGCAAACCAACAGTGACACTGTAAACATGCAAGTCCTGGATGGAACTGATACACATGTACAAAATTGATACAAAATATTTTATCTAAACATACCTTATTTTTTTATATGCTTCTTGTCAACAAATGGCTGTTAGCAGTTTTTTGTTTGTGTGTTAAGACATTACATTAATTTAAAAATTAATGAATTAATTACATTTACATTTTATTTATTTAGCAGACGCCTTCGTCCAAAGTGATTTGCAAGGATAATAGTACACGTGCATGTAACAAACGAGGTCAATCAGTATTAGAGAATCTACTAACAGTAAGTGCTGTCCTATCATCAGTGCAACCGATTGAGTCTGGTAATTGTCAGACATCAATCAAGGAGAGTATAAGCAACAGAAAATGAATCAACTAGATAAACACTTTAAAGCAAGTTGCCAACTTCAGAGTTACAACATAATGAATAAAATCATGGCAAGAGTTCATGTTTAAACCTACATTAAAGCTACAGCTGACTAAATCTGTATGACTGGAGCCTGAAATAGCTTGGCATTTTAGTAAATTGGCAAATATATTGCTTGAGAAAGACCATTTGAGAATGATCCTATCTGCTATATTTAGGGTTTTGATAAAAAATAGACTCTTGGAGGGTCAGGTAAACATCTTAGCCCACAAATTTTACAAATGCTCTTTTCTACAAAAGTTTGACAAAACTGAAAATTTTATTTGAAATGCAAAACAAAATTCAATACAAATTTCAGATTAAAACAATTACATTTCCCACAATATGGGGAGACATTCAAAGTGTGAAATATACAGTATTCACTGAATTTGCAATTCTAAAACACACACTTGCACCTCTGAAATGCTTAATAGAGAACACGCACATTTTAAAAAGGCCAGATGCAGTGCCCCTCTTATTGAGAATCAAAATTCTCTTACCAATTGACTCCTGGCAGTATAATTAGTTTACTGTAATCCAATACGTACAGTACAAAAAAGTATTTAAATATCTTTAATGAGAATGAGACTAGCATCTGCCTGTTAAGCATAGTACTAAAAAGAAAAAAAAAAAAAAAAACTAACGGCCAAAATTGTACTCCGCTTTTGCTGTCACGGGGAATATGACGGCACACTTAAAGCACCACGCAAATAGTGAACAAACTGTGTTTAATCTGAACTAACAGTGGTAAAGCATTAGAAATCAAACTGATACATGAGGCTGTGTCAAGCCGATCACAGCATGTACACTCTGGGACCTTCAGAGAAAGCACACACAATGACCACACTTTCAAAGCTGTATAACTACTAGGAAAGTTGAAGCAGTAAAGTATTGCACTTATGACATTTTAAAGCATTCTCAACAGCCCTTTGCCAGCAACCAGTATGAACACAGAATGATGTGATACGGTCCAGTTCCCCATTTGAGTAACTGAAAACCCTTTGCAGCCCTGTGCTGTACTCAGTTTCAGATGGGGGGTAGGGGTGGTTGCTGACCAGACTCTGTGTTGCTGGTTCATATGAACCCACCCTGGACACTCCACTGGAATGCCTTACAGAGAAAAGGTGTATTTGTTACAGAGCAGGATTCTTATAAACACACACAAGGGCATTCTCTCACTCTCTCTCACACACACACACACACACACACACAAACACACACACATTTCAGTCTTTTAAAAGAAGTGTTAAAAATATTACTACTCAGTCCCTGTATTACCAGCCCTCAGTTCCTTGAGAATGAGTGAATTTATCAGTCAGAGGGTTTTTTTTCCTTTTTTGTCAAGTTCCTCAACGACCCTTAAATTGTGTTTGCATTGATGTGCACAAACCAGGTAAGTCAGCCTTTTACCCACATGACTCCAACACTTTTTTTCTTTTATGTGTTCGCCACATCTGCATTTCTTTCATAACCACTGACGACAGAGCACCATGGCAGGGCGGACAGCTTTCTGCACTCGGCCCTGTCAGGACATCCACTGGGTGTATGGCTTGCTTCAGTCATTGGATGTACCTCAGACTAGAGTCCCAGGCTCCCACAAAGGCCTCAAATGTCCACTGCAGCTCCAGTCATGTCCCAGGCATTTTTTTTTCCCCACTTTTCCTTTTTTGTTGAGAACAGTTAGCATTGAGGAACAGGACAAATAGAACGAAAAGGAATGACATTATGAAGCAAAACACAGGTAAGCAGGCACTGCATTTGCGAGACACACTTGGAACGCCTTTTATTAAAAAAAAAAAAAAAAAAAGGTTCTATAGTCAAGAAGGCGTTGTAGATAAGACCCGTGTTTTTTCTTCTCCATGCTGCCAAACATCTCTGCTGCACTCCTCAATCCCCAGTGTATGTAAAGCCATGTCCGGCTACGAGAAACACCAGAAGGAAGGGCAACCTTCAGTACAGGAACATCTCAGGAAAAACATTTGGAAGGGACTTTGAAAGGAGCGCTCTCTGTCAGACTGTCATGTAAAAGAAACCATCAAAATATGTGAAATGAGGCTGTCAGCCTAGCAAAGGCTACCATTGTGATCTTTGAAGGTAAAAATATTTTTAACCCTGATATTACAAAACAAAGCCTAGTTCATCCAGATGGTCTTTGGTTTGACTGTGGTGAAGGTCTTGGGCTAGACCCATCAAAATTGGTGGAACAGCAATCCATCCTCCATATTTACGCCTGGAGGAGGGAGGTGGGGTAGCCTTTGGACATGTACAGCTACTGATTTTACCAAAATCAGGGGGACTTAAATTTAAAAAAAGAACAATGCAAAAACCATTAATTCTATTTCTAGAGGACCTGCAAGAAAAAAAAAAAAAAAGTGCGAACTAAACCTTCAAGAGAGTAGGTTGCAAAGAACGATTCCACAACTGGCCACACCGCTCCTTCTGTGAGAGACCACACACCCCAATTTACCTGTTCTGGATGAACTCATTCTTATTATACATTAATAAAAAGAAAATAATAAAAATAAATTAAAATTCCACTGCACCCACAAAAAGGAGCTGACTGCTTACATAATGTCTTTGGTGTATGAAAACTGGGATACCAGTAATTAAAAGTTAAAAAATATTAAATATTAAAAAATAAACATTCATTTGGTTTGAGCTCTCTTCTTCCTATAGTGCAGTACAGTGGAGGTCCAGTGGTGCTCTTTCCTCAGTCTCGAACTGCAGTCTGTCCCCCTCACATACATATTCAGTTTCCTTTTACAATCTTGTGGGCAAATTCTTTGGTTTTCCAATTGTGAAAAGGTTTCCACTCAAAGAAGCCTCTCAAGCCATTCAGGCCTCAGAAGCAGCCTGGGGCTTGAGTTGGGCCTTTTCCATGGCTGTGCCATAGGGTAAGGATCGTTTGAAAAAACCCAGCTGCAGGAGGCAAGGGAAGAATGGTTAGGCCACAAAAGAGCACAGGTTGTTGAAACAGCATTCAATCATATTACTTACCTAATGAACACAATGGATATGCAGAATAAAAAAAAAAAAAAAAAAAAATCATAAAACGGTATTCTTGAGCAAGTAAAACACTGAGCACTCACTTTGTACAGGACATAGATTAGCAGAGCCAACAGCAACAGCCCCGCCAAGACAGCCAGTATGATTATCCATAGCGGTACGGCGTACTGGCTATCTGGCTTGCTCCACACCACGGGTGTCACCACCTGGGAGGAGGGAGGAGGACGTCACAAATGCAACATCGCCGGCACGGTCCGCGGAGTGGAGAGTGCCTGTTTGCAGTGCGTGTGGTGTATCTACCTTTTTAATCCCACTGGGTACCTCCTTGGGCAGAATGACATAGGGCATCCTCTGCACGCTGTACGTGGCTGAGCACTCCAAAACATAATTTTTGTACGTTCTCTGCATGAAACAAAGCACAGCAAATTGGAAACATATGAAATCCAGCCACTTTATACATTGCACATAAAAAATAACTGATGATTAATACAGTTGCACATCCCCAAAGCAGCTTTGCACACTTACCTCACTACTTCCGAGAAGTTCCAGCTCCAAAAACATGGCCCACATATTACACACTTCAAACCAGAAAAATTCTTGCATTCTGACTATGCCCAGAAGAGGGCGACAAAGTTTTGGTTAACAGCCCAAGTCCCCTGTCCTTCTCCCCCACCCAATATCATTTTGACATTCCATTCCTATGAGAGACCCCGTACCACAAGCTAATGAATTTCCAAGGCATTCACATAGAGACTCCAAACTGGCACCAGCCTCACTGTGCATTCAAGCTGCTTACAGGAGATGCCCTTGTACCTCAGTTTTGAGACCACGCCCCCCCCCAAACTACCCACAATGCCCCACTTCCCCTAGTTACCAGTTTGGCCCCAAAGAACCATTGAGTTTTGAGGAAAAAAAATCTGGTCACTACAAAAACATTAGGAGAACCTTAAGTCCATTTGCATGCATTGGTTATTATTATATACAGGAGTGAGGTATACTTCAATTTCTAAGCCTCTTAATTACGGTCTCATTATTATTGCCTCTTATTGAAGCAGTTTTTTATGCAGAACAAATAATGTTGATACAAGCAAAACAACAAAAATAAAGGGCAGAGGAGTATACAAAAAAAAAAAAAAAATTATACAACAATTAGTTCTGACCATGTAATTTGATGGACAAGAGGCATTCCATGAGTACTGATATAGAGTACTGTGGAGTACAACAACACTGGGACATTTAGCTATATGTATCACTCCACTTCACAGGTGTTCTAATTGTTAATTACACTGTCGATCACAAGCTCAATAGTACATTGAAAATAAGATTTGGCATTGCCAACACAAATGGTTAATTTGTTGTGGCTTATTACTGTCCACTAATAAAGGGCATTTGTAGAACTGTTGTATAAAAGCAATCACACTCGAGGTCACGCTGTTAAACTGAATATCAGCACGGCTGTGATGAAGTCATAGACACCAGGCCGAGTACCGAAGACATCACATTCGCGGCGATATTCAGTACAACAGCCGTGGGTGTAATGTTTAATTACAATTAAAACAACTATCAGAATCATACTGTCTCACTCAGTTGTTCTGCCGGTATCAGAGAAGGCGTCTCACCTCGGTGAAGGTCTCTGCCCAGATCCGCGAGCGCACCTTCAGGATGACGCTAAAGCCTTTCTCCAACAGGCCCACGCTGCACTGGAGCTTCCAGCACTCCACACTAGAGCAGGACTGAAAACAGGGGCTTGCCATTAGTGCTTCTGACAACTGGGCAGCATGTCATTAACTCTGCTGGGGCTGCAGTTTGTCCCTGGAAAGCCACCATACACAGCCCACTAGCATTTCCATTAATGTCACTTTGCATTTCTGACCTCTGACCATATGCCTGCATTAACTGTGACACTCAAACACATTACCAACACTCATCATGACAACGGTGACATTGGCACCGCATTTCAAAGGCCGTTTCTGTTTAATGAACGTGAGGGAATGTCACAAGATTGTAAAAATGTTTTAATTGTCAGGCACAGCCCTCAACGTTATTCCTAAACCGCTGAAGTCAGCCCATTTTACAACAGTGCTGGGTACCGGCTCATAAGGGCTCATTACGATGTGGTGCGTTTCTGCAAAAACTTCATTTTAATGCTCTCATTGCAGACAGACCACCCCAGACTGCGCAGCCAACCTGCCATTCCTAGACGGGTGTTAGGTTTGTTTTCTTTTATTTAGCCCAAGATACGACTGCATTAAGAGCTAAACTCACCCACATCCTGAAAAGACAGACAGAGAGCAGGGAAAAAAAGACCAGTCAAAATGTAATGGGGAAAAGAAGAAAAAAAAAAAAAAAAAGCTGGGTAGAATCGGGTACTATCTATCTATCCCAAGGTGCAAACCATGAGTAACTGTTATAGCCTGACCCAGCCTGGAGAGTGTCATGGTGGGCACTGCTGGAGAAGGCAGCCTCTACCAAGGCCAGTGTTACCTTGTCAGTAGGGCAGAAAACACATGGTTCACAAAATGTCCTGCTGGAGACTGGCTCATGTACACATGAACTGTTGGCACATGGAAAAAGCACCAACATGGAACTGTGGCAGAAGCAGCGCTAACCAAAAGGCCTTTCTGCTGCTTGTGAGTATGGGAGCTTCCCTTACCACTGCTCAACGGCAAGCAAGACAACCTTAACCAAAAGGTAAAACAAAGACAAGCTTGTCGTGCGAGCTTGTCATGAAATGCATGATGTCATCACATAGAGTCGAGAGGCGAGGGCAATTAAAGACCACAGCCTTTGAAGACAAAAGGCTTCTTCAGAGATGTAGGTAAATGGATGGGAAGGGGGCTAGAACACCTGCAGCAGAGGAGCTGAGTTTGTGTGCCCCCCCCCCACACTCCAACGTTCCAAGATGATTACTGGCCATTATGAAGAAAGAGGAGTACTGACACGTGACAAAGCTCGGTAATGAGTCACTTCAAGGCCCCAAGAGAAAAGGGCCTCTTCAGTCAACCTCCCCCCAAACACACGCACACACTTACGCCTGTCCCTTTCAGTCTTCTGTAGAGAAAATGCCTGGATGCACTACCTCCGCTCTTGCTTTACTACCACGAAGCTTAATTGCACACCTCTGCTAACAGTGTTAATTAACAGAAGCGTGGCCCCTCTAAGGAGATGGTCCACAGCTGGCCCGAGGGCATGCTGACAAACGCCAGGGATTGACCTTCTCAGGTGTAAAAGGCAGGCCTTTCTACCCTACTCCCACTGGTCATACTTCACACCTCCCCCCCAGATCCTCACCAGGTTCACCAGCTCAGAGAGCCGGTCTCGGTGGGTCTCCCTCTTCTCGATGTGGTGGTCTGGACCAGGCGTAGCCAGAGGTGTTTGCTCAGTGGGCGACTTCTGCAGCTGGAGGGAGAGGACGGGAGCCCGTTTTAAAACGGAACGCCCCACACACACACAGGCTCGATCGATGGAGGAGAGGCTAATGACAGGGAAAGATGTTAAGCTGCGCCCCGACTTTAAAATAGAGGGAAGATCTTACAGCATGGGCGCATCTGATACAGCTTCTCAAACCAGAGACACCACCCCCATCACATGATGCAAGCACATGCACAACACGCATCTGCAGGCTGTAATAAGCAACCCAGGACCAACACTGACGCAAGAGTGTGTAGTGTGAGCACATGTACACAGGCCTCAAGTGGTACACTAAGCCATGCTTTGCCCCAGGGAAGATCCATCAAAATGGGATTGTTGGGTTACCAGTCTGGGTGGGAGCGCTCATTAAACACTGAGCGAATTAGAACCTGTGACACCATCTAAGAGCAGACCATAAGAAGACCCAGAAGTTCAAAAACAAGGGGGCTGCCATGTTGGTGCAGGGCTTTCTCCTTAACCACAGGCCAGAAAGCTTTGATACAGCTGGGCCAAAAGAATCAAATGTTAATCTACGCAAATACGTTCAAAAGAAAAACTGATATACACCATGTGTTCCAGTGATCCCAGTGTGTGAAATCTGTCCTGATTACCACTGACTCAGACCCAGGCTCCCACCGCAAAGTGCCCAGGTGCATTTTTTGCGTGCGTGCGTTCGAGTTCTGTGCTGACTCAGTGCATATTACAGAACCCCCTCTGTGCCACCTTTCTGACTCAAAAAGTGACTGGAGTCTCACCTGGAGTCGCCGCGGGTTGACGGTGCTGTTCGTGGTGCAGTTGATGGGGCCCTGTGTAGTCACCTCCAGTGGGTACATAAGCTCGTGGCCTTGGATCCTCATTGGACAGTGCAGCGTCAGCAGGGTGTTGCTAATCATGCTTGGGCCGTTGTTCAACAACTGGGATGGGAGACAAACACATTGTGGGGGGGTTTACAGACAAGCCGAGACTCCTCCTACTGTCAGCGGACCTGTTAAAAGCTGACCAATGGATGAGGGCCATCAGCTCCTTACCTCGTAAACATGGTGGACGGAAGGCCCAACGTCCTTCTCCGACATCAGCCGCTTGGTCGCTCTCCAGTTGGCGGGTGGGAAAAACACCTTGTCTGGGCGCGAGACGCTTTGAGCGGTAAGGAAAAGGGAGAAAGGCACAAAAGAGGACAGGGTCACTTTACAACCCAACTTCTCCAGCCAGTTCACATGCAGCAATTCCTGTCTGCGGCATCTCAGCGGGGAGGACGGACCCCACCCCGTTCACTAACCCCTGCAAAATGACATTAGCCTGCACAGCCACTTCCAGCTTGTATGGCACCACCTCACTCTCGGAGTTATTCTCATTTTTGCTGAGGGGACAGAGCGAGAGAGGACAGTTAAGCAGGATCCAACACAGAGGCACCAGGAGAATGCCGATTTAAAGCTGTCATTTAAATACCATTTCAGCAGTACCCACTTACCTGCGGATCTGCAGCTCAAACTGCACTGTCCTGCGCGTGTCCTTCAAGCGAGGCACTGTGAAGCGGAGGCCCGCCCACAACTGCAGAGAGGAGGATGCAGTATGAGACGAGGGACAGGAGGACAGGAGGCCAGAAGCAGAGGCAAAGACCAGAGAAAAGGGTCGCAGGGCAGACTACAGAAGGTGGCGCAAGCTATGCGCTCAGAAACATGGAAGAACCGTGGTCAAAACACTACACACAATGAGAGAGAGAACTGTTCTCACACACACACACACACACACACACACACACACACACACACACACACATATTCCAATCTGAAACTGGGAAATGACCACAGCACTCACATGGTCCTAGCCACAGTGACCAACATCCCCCCCCCACTCTTAGCTGTCAGCCACCAATCTTACAGACCTGAGGACTTGCTGTTACCCCACATGCCTCCCGCACAGCTGTGACACACCTGGTGTGAGCCAGACAGAGCAGGACTGCTGGCATTTCACTGCTTTTACAACTGCGGTTTCTTTGGCGTTTTATTTTCCAACCTAAAACCATGCAGACATTCTCCGCTAAAATTTGATTTAGAGGAGATATTATCTCCAAATACTGCTTTTATTGTGCAAGCGTGCGTGGAAAACAAAATGCAGCCAAGCCATATTTGACTTTATAACTTCTTTCCTGAGGATTGTGAAACAGGTATTTGTCTGCTTTAACATATACCAGAAACTACAATATAGTTGTAGAATTGTTCACGAACCAGATCTCCCTATTGGAGCATGAGGAATATCATTTACCATCTTATCAAACACGCGCCTTGCTGATAGTCGAATGACCTCCCAAATGCGGCCAAAGTGCACGTCGTTAAGAAAGAGATTATCACACGAGTTGGCCTTTCTCTTTTGAGACTGCTCCCCAAAACTTCACCCCACACACACCACCCCTTAACCCCCCTTCCTGTGCAGACACCTTTCAAACAGACCAACGCATACTCCTAATTGTGAAATGAGAGGGAGGGAGGGCTGGGCACAATTCCTACAGTGAATACAACACAAAGCAACTTCCTGTTCCCCTCCTCAGCACTTCCTGTCTTACAAAAAACCTTGACACATGGGGGGAGGAGGGGCATGTTCACATCCTGCTCCATTCTACTTTTCCATAAGAGGCAATACAGAAAATAAAATGTTTGCTCTGGAAAAACCAGACCCTATTAACTCCATAACAAACTACATGGATTTATTACAGACTCTCCAATATCACCCATGCAAAAAAAAAAAAAAAAAAAAATTTCCAAAGGGGTGTGTGTAAACAGTGCTGAATACACTACACAGTGAATGCACGGTTGTTCAAAGATGGCACATGGGGCAAAACATTCTTACATTTGTGCCAGACTTCATGGGGTTGCCGAGGTCACAGCTGAGATAACGGGTCTGATTCTCAGTCTCATAGCTGCAGGTCAGCGGCGTCAGGCTCTGCAAGGTACACGATAAACCGTCAGGCAGAAATTCGTGCGCGCGCGCACACACACACACACACACACACACACACACACACACACACACCTTAATCAAAGTCGAACTTCATTCTCAAAAATAAATGATGACTCATCGTTGCTGCAATTTTTAGCCACACAACTTATCACCTCTCCTGGTGCTTCAGGTACAAATCGAGCTCAAGGCAACTGGGTCTAGAACTCACGACCTCCCAGCCCGCAAAGAGTTACCAGGCAAGACAATTAGCCCACTGAGCTAAAGACCCAAGTCCCTTGCTTGGGGCACTAATTGTACTCTTGTCCTGGATTCTCACCATAACACTATTATCCATTTATTTAGCAGATGCTTTTATCGAAAGTGACTTACAACATTTCATATGCATGTTACAATGAGCTAGTGCTGGGTATCTTCCTCAGGGACACACCTGGTGGCTGGGCTGGGATTCAAACCAGAAGACTTCTGTATCCCAGGCTAAAGTCCTACCCACTGAGCCACCAGGTCACACTTTCACATCCGTTACACAAGCGTCATCAGCGTGCCCTCGGACTCACAAGGCTACACTGCGAACTTCGCTTTTGTGCACACGGCCGTCGCCTTTAGATACCAATGAGCCTCACCTCATTGCGAGCAATCCCACTGTAGTCAGCCTCAGGGGGCAGGACAACATACAGCTCCGCCTCATAGGCCCCGCCCTCTCCCTCATTCTTTGCATTAAAGGTGAGGGTCAGTGCATTGTCATCACCGAGGTAGACTTCCTTCTTGTCACTGCAATGCAAAGTGAGAACAGGGTCACCCTTACGTTAAAAATGCAGGCAGCACGTTATCCCTAATCTGTGGAGGGACCATTGGAGTTTCACAGGGAGTTCTGGACTAAATTTATTAAAAGATACCAAAAGGCACCATGTATCCAGCACAAACCATCTATTCATCCATTTATAAAAACAATTATACATTCAACAGTTACTTCTGTAGTGATCATGGGTAAAAACAATCGATTCAAATGACCAACAGCAGAAGAAAGGGCTTAAATAAAAACATGACCTTTACGGTACCCTTTATACAGCCACAAGTCCATAGAATGCTTTAAAAAATACTGTCTAAAGTCCCCTTATCACAGGCCACAGTGTGTATCCACTGTTATCAGTCAGTTGTGTTAACATATAGCCCCCCTGAGTGGGTTACACTGATCACACCCCCCTTAGGGAACTCCTTCCCTCCCATTACCCCTCGTGCTGTGCATATTTCTTAGGATTTACTGCCAGTGCACAACCAAAACCCATCAGTATGATTTGTCTCAGGAAGAAGCGGCGCGGGGGGGGGGGGGGGGGGGGGGGGGGGGGGGGGGGGGGGGGGGGGGGGGGGGGCGGGGGGGGGGGG
>JABJVR010001799.1:0-18503 GCA_025773905.1 Chitala chitala
CCCCCCCCCCCCCCCCCCCCCCCCCCCCCCCCCCCCCCCCCCCCCCCCCCCCCCCCCCCCCCCCCCCCCCACACACATCATGGCGCTCTGCTCCTATTTTGAACACATATAAATTCGCACACTCACAACACGTCGTTTGGGGGCATAGAAGAACCACTGACCTCATTAACTTTCATGTTTAGAAACCCATGAGCTGCAAGCAGCTAAAACAGTTATTGCAATTTACAGTTTTAAGCAGTGTGTAATTGCTATTTTAACAACATCTTTAAATATTATAAGCAAATTAAATTTTTCATGCAGATATTATTGCAATTGTCCAGTATTAGGCATTAAATGTTTTTACAGTAAACTAAAATAAGGCCATATAAAAATGGACAGCAAGGACAGTGTGGTTCAAAAACATTGTCTAATCAACAAAAAAAAAATCAGGATTATAAAGCACATAATAATTATGTTAGGCACAGTAAAAGAAATTACGTCCATATATATAATAAAAATGTACATGGCTTTTGTGGAAGAATGCAGTAAGAAGGCAGCAATTTGATGCATTTAGGTGTCCTCTAAGCGTGATATAGAAGACACAGCCCTATTAGCTTTTCAGCCAGTATTCATGAACTGCCAACAGCCCCTTATCAGGAGACTTAAGTGACCTCAAGCAGTGACGCTGTGACAATTCTGCTGCCACTCATCACTTTTCTTTGTTGAGAATTAGGAGCATTGCAGAATCAATTCTAACTTTAACTGGCAGCCACTGCAGATAACCCAGTACTGGACTATTAAGAATAGCAGGCAATCTCATTTTGTGAAACCTTAGTGAAAAATCAAGCCGCTAAACCCAAAATGGGGGCAAGACCCAGACTATAACTCGTTACCTGTTTTGATCCGCTGTCAAAACATTGTAAAAGCAAATTGTTATTCACGTTTGGACATTGGTAGTTGGATTCAGAGGGTTAATAAACTGCTACAACCATTAGCCTACTTTCATAGTGCAGGGACATTACAATACTGAAATGTACTTTACTAAAGCTCCACACTACCATCAAACAGAGCAGGGTGAAGGTCTGTATATAATGGAAAGTCTGCAGACCTGTGAGAACTAAAAAACATATGTATACTCATATGTGCCCTCAATAATCATCACACTCAATATTTCTAAACCAGTGCAGACTTCATATTTAAGTAAAATACTACATGCATGCAATAATTAAGGATGATGTTCAGCCAACATTTCACACAATATATGTATGCTTGCATGCTTTCTGTAGGGTAGAATTGCAATGCAAGTAATAAATATATAGTAAGTTGTAAAGAACATTACTCACTGTACTTTTAAAATTAAATACCCCTTTGATTTAAACAATAAACAGGTTATATATCAGAATCAGGATTATATAAGAAAATTTTTCAAATAAACCTTTTCCAGTGCACTCAGCTTTAGTGGAACACTATCATTACAGGCGATAACCACCCAGAAGAATAACATGCTCAGTAAATTTAGCTATTCTGGCTACGTTTGCCGTAGACTTGTTTGATCTCATATTTAAGATGACCCAATGGTTAGTTAAATAAACAGCAAAAATTAGAATATTTACTGGATTACTGGATCCCCCCAGGATTATTCAGCTGGTGGCCCGTGGACCAGAGGTGGCCATTTTTATCTGCCTATCGACTGGTTCTCGCTAATTAAAATACAGGTGCTCCCCAAGTCACGATGAATGGCTTTAAAATGTTTTGACTTTACAATGAAACTCAGCAGCCATTATACTTTAAACAGTTTTGAATTTTGATCTGTTTCTGGGCCAGCAACGTGTTGTACGATACTTTCTACCAACGGTATGGAGATGGCAGCATCTGCTCAGCCTCAGTCTGCATTGTACAGTGTTTTCAGCTTGTCAAATTTTTATTTACTTTTCAATTATTTGATTAAGCTACAGTATTTATTTGTGTATACATGAATTGACTTATTCAGTGACAGGAAATTATGTGATAAGCACCTTTTTGTAAAGAGTGAAATCTGCTGTTTTCTTTATTCAATGTAAATTTGTGAAGGAAACACAAACAGATTCTTTTGTTATTTCCAGCTCTCATGTCAGGTACGTGACCAACAAAGAAATTGTTCCAAATGATGTGTATGATTTAATATGCATTATTCATGACTGCGTTTGGCTTCTATGTTTACTACTTGTTTTTCTAGTTTATTTAAACACAAATCTACTTGAGAGACAGCTGACTGCTGCATATTACATTTCTGTAGCAGACAAAACTGTCAACTTGCAACAGTTGCAAGTATATATATTTTTTTTTCATTATACTTAAATCTGTGAGAAGACGAGAAAGGGAATGGGAATCAGGTTTATGGCCAACTTATGTTTGTCACATACAAAGAATTTCTTCTCTGCATTTAACCCACCCCCCTGGGGGGAGCAGTGGGTAGCCACACGCGGCGCCTGGGGAAAACACAGTATTTCCATACCGAGAGTCTAAGAACACACACACACACACACACACACACACACATATTATGTTTTATTATTTCCAACCATTTGTCAGATGCATAAAACATATCATAGATATTCGTATTCAAGTTGTGATATTTTAAGTTTATGATGGGCTCATCAAAATGTAACCTCATCATAAATTGAGGAGCGCTTGTATTTACAGAGAGATCATTATTATCCTTGCAATAGCATTTTCATTTGTTGTAATGTAGACCTGCTTGTTCTTTAGTCCCATTTAGAACCTGGATGTGCAAGGGTGCTGATATATCATAGCATCTTGAAACATTTGGCCCCTCAACTCAAGTGGTTTTTGTAATCTGGACACATATCTGAATTAATCAACAAGGCCTGCTACACACTGTAAGAGCATATCCCTTTTATCTAAAAAATAACAGAATGTAATGAATGTATATAACTTTTTTTATATTTACCTATTATATTGTTGCATTTCATTTTGTGGAATGTCCACAAAAAAAGTGGATCAATAAGAATTATTATACAATAGTTAGTTCTGACCAAGGAATTTGGTGGCATTTGATTGGACAAGAGGCATTCCAACTGTGCTGATGTTTCATAACAGCTCCGTTTCCAGGTGTTCTAATAATCCTTAATTACATTAACTGTAATAAAGAAACAGCTCATAATCTGTTGTTTTTTATTACTGTCAACTAATAAATGCCATTTGTAGAAATGTTGTATAATTGTTAATTGCATTAACTAACTTTTGATCGCTAGCTCAATGCTCCGTTTTAATGAACTACGCTGAAAAGATGGACATTTAGCCCGAAATAACGTTTCAGTGAAATTATGAATAGTTGTCAGCAGAGGATGAGGAGAAGGGAATAAGCCAGGATGGAGCTAACACAGTAAGGCAAACGGCATGAGATTTAAACTGCTTTGAACATTACTACTGTAAACTAGTGTGCACAAATATGCTCATTGTTTGTGTTCCTTAGCAACAATCAATTCCAGATCTAGCTGCAAAACTACACCATATTGCCAAAAGTATTGGGATGCCTGCCTTTACACGCACATGAACTTTAATGGCATCCCAGTCTTAGTCCGTAGGGTTCAATATTGAGTTAGTCTACCCTTTGCAGCTGTAACAGCTTCACCTTTCCTGGGAAGGCTGTCCACAAGGTTTAGGAGTGTGTCTATGGGAATGTTTGACTGTTCTTCCAGAAGCACATTTGTGAGGTCAGGCACTGATGTTGGATGAGAAGGCCTGGCTCACAGTCTCTGCTCTAATTCATCCCAAAGGTGTTCTGTCAGGTTGGGGTCAGGACTCTGTGCAGGCCAGTCAAGTTCCTCCACCTCACACTCGCTCATCCTTGTGTTTATAGACCTTGCTTTGTGCACTGGTGCGCAGTCATGTTGGAACAGGAAGGGGCCATCCCCAAACTGTGCCCACAAAATTGGGAACATGAAATTGTCCAAAATGTCTTGGTATGCTGATGCCTTAAGAGTCCCCTTCACTGGAACTAAGGGGCCAAGCCCAACCCCTGAAAAACAGCCCCACACCATAATCCCCCCTCCACCAAACTTAGACTTGGAACAATGCAGTCAGGCAAGTACCGTTCTCCTGGCAACCGCCAAACTCAGACACGTCCATCAGATTGCCAGACAGAGAAGTGTGATTCGTCACTCCAGAGAACACGTCCAGTGGTGGTGTGCTTTACCCCACTGCATCCAATGCTTTGCATTGCACTTGGTGATATAAGGCTTGGATGCAGCTGCTTGGCCATGGAAACCAATTCCATGAAGCTCTCTATGTACTGTTGTGCTAATATGAAGGCCACACTGAGTTTGGACGTCTGTAGCTATTGACTCTGCAGACAGCTGGTGACTTCTGCACACTGTGTACTTCAGCATGCGCTGACCCTGCTCTGTCATTTTATGTGGCCTACCACTTTGTAGCTGAGTTGCTGTTGTTCCCAGTTGCTTCCACTTTGTTATAATACCACTGACAGTTGACCATGGAATATTCAGTAGCGAGGAAATTTCACGGATGGACTTGTTGCACAGGTGGAAACCTATTACGGTACCATGCTTGAATTCACTGAGCCCCTGTGAGCGACCCATTCTTTCACAAATGTTTGTAGAAGCAGTCTGCATGCCTAGGTGATTGATTTTATACACCTGTGATTGTGGCCATGGAGGTGATTAGAACAACTGAATCCAATGATTTGGAGGGGTGTCCCAATACTTTTGGCAATATAGTGCATTTGTGTTGGTGGAGTCACATAACTGATTACATAAAAAAACAAACCATAATTGGTTGTCGTTTATTACTGTCAACTAATAAAAGGCATTTGTGGAACTGTTGTATAAAAGCAATATCATGCTGTTATACTGAATATCAGCATGGCTGTGATACAGTCATAGGCATGAGGCCAAAGGCCATGTATTATTATAGCAACTATAAACATTCTAGATCTTGGAGCATAGCCTTTTAGCAACATCTGTGCTTCTTCATATTAAGAAGCCTGTCATAATGAAATATCAATCACTTTATAAAAGACATTTAGCAGCAAATCTAAGCGACGTCAGTCACAGAAGCCAGAAGGTAGAGCATAAAGTGACCAGTCACGTTCTGTAAACAAGCATAGCAGTGGACCTATACTCTCTGTAGTACTGGGAGTTTTCTTTTTTATGTCAATTTTGTTTTGGAAATTTCCTTTTTTATATATATTTTTAATATATATATATATATATATATCATTAAAACGTCTTTTACAAGTGCAGCAAGATTGCCATGGAAATTACATTCAACACATGTATTTGCTTGGACCTAAAGTTTACAAGCTAAAACAGTTTCTTAAATGTATTGTTTATGTAATACTGTTTTGAAGCATAACCCTCTTGTACCATCTGATGGTAATTTTTTATTCTAGTAGTAATTTCTGGGGCTGTTCCTGCTGTTGCTTGTTGAAGTGATATCCAATTTATTTATGCAGATTACAGCCAGATATACTTTTCTGTGACGTGCACAGCCTCCGCAGTGGGGTGGAAACCCAGGACAATTTCAAGGGCTTATGAGTGACATTGGCCCTCAGTTATTGCAACATAACGTACGTGACAATATCTTTCATGGCGCCCAGAATCGTCTGTGGCAGCACTGGTTACATATAATGTTAATGCATTTATTCGCTACAAAAGAGTTTGTTCACTGTCACCAGCTTTAAACACACACTTTCAATAATAAAAGGCTTACACGAAAGTGGTCCAGTCAGTTAGTGGATGAATTTGTTCAAGAAAATTGCCTGAAAATCTTTCCAATCATTTTACACATATTTTCTTTCTTATTCACTTGAATTGTCAAAAATTGGACATGGCAAGTGTTAACGAACATTTTCCTTAACTATATATCTACATTCTATTCTTTTTCAATAAAGTAACATATTAGATCATGAGGGAAGGGTCATATGTAAAACGTAATGCACAATGTGTATAGCTTGAACGTGTCAAAGCATATCAACCTTTTGATCAGTTTCAGACACAAAGAGTCAACTGTAACCAATTTGCCAATTTAGTATGTGTTTACTGACTGAGTTGTGTACCCGTTACTATGGTACTCTTAATAGAAAGTCTGTACTTTGACTTCAATAGTGCAGTGAAAAATGCTCAGGATCAAAGTTGGAGTCCAGCTGGTATGATACTAAGACTAAACATTTAATAATCTTTTTGATTTTATTTTCTTGCTGAGATATTCTCATTGGAATTTGTGTAGTTCCATCCATCCATCCATTATCTTAACCGCTTATTCCTGGTGAGGGTCGCGGGGAAACCTGGAGCTCATCCCAGAGCACATAGGGAGCAGGGCAGGGGACACCCAGGGCGGGGTGACAACCCACCACAGAATTTGTGTAGTTGTATTATCTTAATGCTTTTCAAAGGTTGAAACACTTTGTATATACGAGAAAAAGTACTGCTTCTGTTAAAAGTTTACCCTATGTCAAAACGCATAATTTTCATGCAAGTTCGTCAATATTTCTTATAAACATGGTGGAATGAGAGTGAGGAAATAATTTAATATTTAATGAATGTGATAACCATGGTACAAGCTCAGTACCTCAAGCAGAAAGTTTGGAATTTTATCTGAAAGCAAAGTATCCCTGTGGGGTCACATTTCTTAGAACAACACATATTTTTCCAATGGAAATTTTCTAAGATGTTCTGGGCTTTGGTGCTAATCATCTCGTTATGTGTCATCATATGGCACTGAGTTAGATGGACCTGTCAAAACAGAATAACTTGTATCGATCTATAATCCATCTGAACACTTGCCAAATACCATACCTACATAACCTGACTACAGGGTGATATCTAAGAATTCCTGATTAATTTGACCCTCCATGATTTATTAACATTGCTATAATCTTCCTATAATCCTGTCTTCCCAAGTGTTTAGGGAAATTGTCTGATCTTATTTTATTCACTAAGTAATGACAGCATTAATCCTGACCACTGATTCAAACACTTTTTCTTTACGCTATGAATGAACAAACAAAGAGAGGCACTTCCAGACTGGTCTTCATTGTGTTATGTGGCAGATGTTCAAACTGGGATGACATGTCCAGAAACAGATGGCCATGGATTTGATAATGGAATAATGATCAGGTTTTAGAACAAGACACCAACATGCCCTAGAAGCTCATGTTTGCTCTGCCAAAATTAAAGCTTGTCAATGACAATACACACAGGGACAACAAAGTGCATTATTAATTAAAACACTCACTTCAGTCAGCTTGTTAACGAGTTGTTAATATAACAATTCCCTCTTATATTGTATAACGTTTAAAAGACAAAAGAGGAAATAAGAGAAGTATAAGGCCTGAAGACCTAGGAGCAGTCTTGTTCACAGCACAGCAATGAAATAGTACTGCAGCATCAACTGTGTAGGTCTGATCATTTAGATGATCCATCACCAGCTATATTCTGGTGTACCCTCTGCTTCAAATCTGTATTCTGTTCAAAGCAAAAGAGGCAATTAGCACATTTGCAATTTGCCTTTTGTATGCATTCGGCCAGGCTTCTTGCTATTGGTGAAGCTATTTTAGTTGCATCAGAAAAACATTATCATTGTTGACTAATATTCAGGCCTTGGCCAGCTCCCAGGGCTGATCCGGTATCCTTACTGGAAAATGCTGGACAGCCAGTGGTGTGCAGCAGCTAGTACTGGTTAAAGAATGCTCCTACAAATGGAACCCTTGGACAGGCAGAGAAGTGAAGATACCTGGCTCAGATCACCTATGTTGGGTTCTCACCTGAACCCTTTACTGACCTTTTCTATTTTAACTAAAAACAAATTTCAAATAAAATTTTTGGAAATCCTAAAATTAACCCAAGAAAATGTGTGGCTTATTAAACCTTCTTGGATGCAAGAAACATTAAACTAGAGAGGTTACAGTCAATATTAATAGCTTGTAAAGGTGTTTTACTAACCTCCCTAACAACTACAATGTTAACATTTATTAAAATCGGTGGACTCCACCGAATTTAATTAAGACATGTGTGACTCTAGACAATAAAATTGTTCATTTATAGACGCCGGTTGTGTACGCACTGTTTTGAGAAAGTGAGCAAAAGCCAGGGTTTAAAATCTCTGGATGCAAACAAAAAAAGCAATCACAGAATGGTTACGTTAGTGCTTTAGTTTGGGGCATCTCATGCATAACATTGGAAAGCGAAGGTGAAAACAAACCAAGCAAAGCAAATGTCTTGAAGAACGTGGAGGGAGCCAGAAGCAGCAATATTACCATCTGAAAACCAGTCCTCTGTGAATTCTCAAAAAGATTAATCAATATTCTCTTCCCATTGTGAACATTTGATGCAATAAATATCATACCC
The DNA here is from genome assembly GCA_025773905.1 of Chitala chitala. Classification (NCBI taxonomy): domain Eukaryota; kingdom Metazoa; phylum Chordata; class Actinopteri; order Osteoglossiformes; family Notopteridae; genus Chitala; species Chitala chitala. The sequence goes on from JABJVR010001799.1 coordinate 8,349, forward strand.
GTTTATCTTCCTGCTTTTATTTAGACGATACTTAGGCAATTTTTCTTCAGCATATTGTTATATTGTTATAACAGTGCTTGAAATTGTCAAATACACAATTAGAAGGAAAAAATAAAGATGAAATCGGTCTGACATGAAGAAAAAAAAAACCTGTGATGTTTATTAAGGTACATACCCTTTTTATATCCACCTATTGCTCTGCATGTACCAAGACCATTTTTACTTTAAGGTGAGCCAGGAACTAAATGGAGTGTCACCACACCAAGGTGACACTGTTACAGTATTGGTGGAGCTAATAAACTTAATCACAGATTATGATCACTAGGATCAGCATCTATACTCATAAGTACTTCCCCATAAATCAAATTAAAAGCTTACAAAATGAAAAGACTTCCTGGCAGTGGGAAATCAAGTTTATTGCTGTCTTGTGTTCATTGCTGTGAAGGAGTAGCACAATTTGAAGAACTTAATCTCATGCATAACCAGTCACAGCTGCATGCTGTCAAGGTGATTAACACATATGGAGGACAGCTTCCCTGTTGTCAAGGCAACAACACACTGCTACTAGAGACAGCCTGCAACCACATATATCACATAAGCTGTAGAACATCACTCCTACTAGAGCTTGGTTTGCATTGTATTAAGTAAACACATGTGACTTATTTATATATACTGTGAAAAACATTAAAATTTGCTATTTTTAAATAACTTTGAACAGTTTGCTTATACACATGGTGTGATCATTCACTTTCATTTAACACTTGAATTATTCCTGTGCTATCAATAAATCAAACCATATTGTGCTTTGTCATGTTCCAGTATAATGGGGTTGGAATCTTAGAAAAGTAAAGACAGAAAATGGAACCTTCACCAAATTCATCAGGCTACAAGGTAAGAGGTGGCTATGCTATAAGGCCCAGTTAGAGGTGGCTATGCTATAAGGCCCAGTAAGAGGTGGCTATGCTATAAGGCCCAGTAAGAGGTGGCTATCCAATAAGGCCCAGTAAGAGGTGGCTATGCTATAAGGCCCAGTAAAAGGTGGCTATGCTATAAGGCCCAGTTAGAGGTGGCTATGCTATAAGGCCCAGTTACAGGTGGCTGTGCTATAAGGCCCAGTTAGAGGTGGCTATGCTATAAGGCCCAGTTAGAGGTGGCTATGCTATAAGGCCCAGTTAGAGGTGGCTATGCTATAAGGCCCAGTAAGAAGTGACTATGCTATAAGGCCCAGTAAGAAGTGACTATGCTGTAAGGCCCAGTAAGAAGTGGCTATGTAAAGGAGCCAAAGGAATACTTTTACAGTGAGGAATACTTCATACACATATCATTGGGTGACATGAATCATTTATGTTCTATGGGCAAATTTATGATGAGTAAAATATTTCAATGAAAACATACATGTATATGAAATGTAACTATATGCAAATATAAATGTAAATGTATATGCAAAACTTGACATGTTTAGTTGGCCCATAAGAACCTCACTGAGCCTGATTTTTGTCTTACAGAGTCAGCAGGTTGTATTTTTGGAGATTGAAGAGTATGAGATTTGTTCTTCTGTTCAAGTTCGAGGAAGTATTTTCAAAGAATGTTTTGGAAATCTCTTGGTGACATACTGTATGTTTTTTTAGTGCAGCACCTGTGTCCTGCCTTCCTGGTAGCCCTCCATCCTACACTCATGCTTCTTCTCCTTGCACTAGAAAGATAATTTAAAAAGTATTATCACAGCAAATAGAAACTGGTTATTTTTATTGCAAGCTGTTCAGATCAAAGAATATATATGAGTTAAGAAGTCCTTTTCTACTTGAATTTCTGATTATTTAATGTAGAGTATAAAATATTTTGGAACAATATCTTTTTTTGCATTTAGTAACCATCAACCCTGTGACCCCAAAAAAAAAAAAAAAAAAAAAAAATTATGTACATGGCAGCACGGTGGTGTGGTGGTTAGCACTGTTGCCTCGCACCTCCAGGCCTGGGATTCAATTCCTGCCTTGGGTCTGTGTGTGTGGAGTTTGCATGTTCTCCCTGTGCTTGGTGGGTTTTCTCTGGTTTCCTCCCACAGTCCAAAGACATGTGGGTTACGTTGATTGGTGTGTCCAAATTGCCCGTTGTGTGTGTGCGCCCTTTGGTAGGTTGGCGCCCCCGCCCTGGGTGTCCCCTGCCCTGTGCCCTATGTCTCCTGGGTTGGGCTCCAGGCTTCCCCACGACCTTTAACAGGATGAAGCAGTATAGAAGATGACTGACAATTATGTACATTTTGGACCCTTTTTAAAGGATACTCACAATGGCAAGATGTTTGTGTGGAGTTTTACAGACATGTAAAACCAGTGTGCCTGTTTAGTCATGTTATTCCTGTTGCCTACATTGATGCTTTAATTAGTTATATTAGTAACTTTTGTTGTATTTTTTTCCTTAACTCATTCTGTGTTCATAGTCCCGTTCATCACTGTGCCTACAGTTACAGACCTACAGTATTCTGGACTTATACTAACCATCATGGTCAGATTTCCTCTGTTCTCTGCCTCTACACTGCCTGTCTCTGTCAGCACAGTTCCAAAGAAATTTACGTGTATCTTAGGTGCAAATGTAGCCAAAGCTGACAGGCAACACAATTAAAGATGAACAAACCAATCTCACCTGTTAGCAGTGATTGGTTATTTGAGGTTAATTAGGTATCACTTTCATTCAGAGTACGTCTAACGAAGATGCACTAATACTTGAACTAGTACTCTAAGGTGTTATATCAGCTTTAGTTTGCTTGGGTTTTCCTTGAGTGATTTAATTTAATTTCAATCACAACAAACAAGAAGATTTTCAAATTCGGTAAAAATTCAGAAAAACCCAGACCCCGTGCTCCTGCTCACACCTTTTCCGTTGTACTGGAGTGGCCTGGCGAAATCTTCATCCCTTGGGTCAGGCACACAGGAAAGCTAAATGCCAGGACATGGCTAAAATCACTGTGGTAAATACCAAGTCAGTTGCGAAGACTTTCGTTCTCAGTGAGCTTTTTTTACTTCTTTTGGCTTAGGCTTTCGTTTTATAACTGAAACCTGGTTAGGTGTCGTGAATCTCGGTCTCTCACTGAAGTTGTACGGCAGGACTATGCATCTTTTAACTCTCCTAGAACATCTGGATGTGGTGACAGGGTACCAACTTTGTTCTTTGACATTGACAATAAAAATTAAAATCTTCAGTATACTTGGCTTTCAAATATCTTTTGCAAGTACAATGCACATCATATTTAGAAACAGTGTTACAGACAAGTGAAATGTACCAAAAGTCACACGGGAAAAAAAAAGTCATGAAAAGAGGAAGTGAAGATAGGGAATATGAGGGTAATGTAGGTAAGCACAGCACGTCTCATTGGTAATAAGATGAAAGTGAGTACACAACCATGCATTCACACGCTGAGGCACGCTCACTGGGGTGTAAGAGTCTTATTTTATGAGGAATTTTATTTAATAGTGATATTTCAGCTTACGCGGCATTTCTTCACATTTACACATGCGTCACAAGCAGCTGAGCAAAGCCAGGTGAAAAGCAGACAGGCTGTAGTTGTTTTTCATAGCTGTGAAACTCTACTACATCCTGCATTACGCCATAAATTATGACTCAGTTTAAAATAAAAACATTAAAGAACTACAAAAAGACACAAAACATCTCATTTTAAGACAGAATGATGAAAAGATTCAATGAAAGGCAGAATAACCAAAATGTGATTTGGTCAACTCTATCCATCTTAGGCAACTTTTGTATACAGCTGCGTAATTTATAATGCTGTTATTTTGCTCGATATATGTGAATCTGCAAAAAAAATAATAGAAAAACACAACGATGTGGAACCGTGCTGTGAATCTGTGATATATGTAAATCTAAAACCAAATGCATAATACACAGGTTTAGTTCAAAATCACTCTGCTAAGATTGTGACAGCAGTTCTGTAACAAGCATTTCATCCATCCATCCATCCATCCATCCATTTTCTAAACACTTATCCTTTGCAAGACGACAGGGGGCCTGGAGCCTATCCCAGGCAGCCTAGTGTGCACGGCAGGTGACATCCTGGACAGTGTGCCAACCCATGGCAGGGTAATAAGAATTTAAAATGCACAAAATAAAAGAAATGGCACTTGTGTAAAAGACAACTGGAACATAATTTCTGTGGGACTAAGCATGAATGTGATTATCATTTAACAGTTCAGTAATTTATGCAATACCATTAATTGTGTACATGTGTGTAGTACTGCTATAAAATTGTGTAAAGAAATAAAAATAAAACTAGCAAACCTGAAATATTCATAAGTACATAGTTTATAAACACTGTCTGAAGTGAGAAAAAGGGGTCCAGTTGGTTTCCTTATTGGAACATGTGTCATGTGTAATTGTTTTGTAATGGTAACCCACTGGAAGTAAAAAAAAAACTGTTGAAATTCTAGAAATTTCTGTACCCCTTCATGTGCTGTTTATAATTAACTATATATTTTTTATACCGTACGTACAGCCATCCATTATCCAATCACTTTATCTTTTTTGAGGTGACCTGGTGCTTATCCCATGTAGATGATGAGTGCAGGGCAGGATACACCCTGGCCAAAATGCCAACCCACAGGAGGACATGGGCAAACACACACACACACCCCCACACACATTAATGGCAATTTACACTTCCCAATCCAGCTGACCTGCATGTGTTTGGACTATGGGAGGAAACCCACATAGGCACAGGGAAAACATGCAAACGCACTCCGGGAACATGCAAACTTCACATACACAATGCCAAGAGTCAGATTCAAACCCACAACCCTGGAGGTATAATGCAAGACAACGACCTTCTGAACCACCACACCGCCGTTTTGCATACACACAACCATAATGTGATGCTTACATGGCTAACAACTCAGGGCTGTCTCTCACCAAACCATAACTAGGAAACAATCTTGCATGTTTTCTAAAATTAATCGTATGGTACATAAAATATACAAACGTTTAACAACAGGAGGTAACAAGCCATGTTATAATGTACATGATTTAATATATGATTTAAGAAAAATATCTTGTTGCACTCTAATAATGTGTATGGTGGATATATTTGTCAGTTTTAAAGGATTTGCCAGTTTTATTTAATTTAAAAAACATCTGTCAGTCCGAATGGACACACTTTCCACTAAAATTAATATAAATAATGCATAAATTCACCTGAAAATTTTTGGGAAGAAACTAAGCTGAAATGTTTGATATAAGTATAGAAGACAGAAGTTACATATAGGTCTTTTCTACCTTATCTACATTTTTTGGGTAATATTCATTTGACTAAAGTGTTTAACTGTTTAGGAACTGAATACTGTATAAAACAAAAACATGGAAAAACATTACATAACATACAGTGTCTTTGTTTTATACACTGGACAGACGTGTGTTTTGTGTGACTCAAACATGTTTGTATTTAAGTAAAGTGGCATGCTCAGAGGGGAACACTGCTACCTCACACCTCCACAGCCATGGGGCTCTCACCACTACGTGTGGCTTTCTTCTTCCCATAAATATTGACCAGGCTGCCTACACCATTTGGTGAAATATACACCCAGGCCACAGTGGAGCCACCACCGCCTTTGACAAAAGGCTGACGTCAGACGTCAGAGCTCGCCAGCTGATGTTCTAACATACTGGTATTCTTGCGAATTGAAATTTCCAAATGTGGACACATCACTCCCCCCCTCCCCTGTTTGTTGGACCACGTCTTATGATATCTGTATATTTCATTTTTTAGCTACAAGAATACTAGAGTACAATTTAAAAGAAGACTTTTTTTTTTCGCAGCTGAAGCCTTGTCTAATCTTGAGTGGAAACACAACTGGACTTTTCGTGCTTTTTTTAAGAACTGATGTTTAAGTACCGTGCCTCAGATGCACACAGATTTTTGAAATTTCTGTTGGGTTGCCTCTCTCCAGTTTCTGTAAATTATGACCTATCTTGGAAATCCAGCTTGGAAGGCTACTTCATTTTGACTATCTTATTATCATTTCATCATTTCTAATTTGTTATTATATATTTTTAGAAGTGTCCTTATTTGTTCTTACTTTTAGTTGTAAGCTCAATGGGTAGAACATCAGGCTGGGATGTGGAAGTCTCCTGGTTTAAATTCCCAGCCCAGACAAGTGTGTCCTTGAGCAAGACACTCAGCGCTAGCTCCCCGGGCACCATGTGGGGCTGCCCATTCCTCCCCCCAGGGGGATGGGTTAAATGCAGAGGAAAAAAAATGTATGTGTAACATGTATATGTATGTTGTGATAATAAAAGCTGATTATTATTATTATTAATAACCCATCTGTACACTGTCTTTGGCTACTGTAACAATAACAATGGAATTTCTCTTTGGGAATGAAAAAAGTATCATCCACCCATCTATAGTCTTAATGGTGTAAATCTACAATTTTACTTTTGCAAAAGTGTGTCTAATAATTTACATTTCTAATAGTCTTCGACGCATAAGTTCAGTTAATATTCAGTATACCCATGCAATTGTTAAACATCACCTTTAAAACACATTGTTTGGCTAATCAATACCTAGAAAAGTCAATTAACTAATTACGTTAATGACTTGATTGCTCTGGTGGTGAAATGTAATAAATACATGGAAAGGCTGGGGGTGCCCCCAGGGGACATATGAGAATCAAAGACGTTCTTCCTGTCACAGCCTACATGTCATACCTCGTGTGTCCACCAGATGTCCTGCCATGTTTCACTTATGTAATTAGCCCTCGTTATGTGTTGCCAGCCCTGTGTACTTACCTTGTTGATCCCTGTGTGCTTTGTTCCCTATATATACCTCCCTCTTGTCTTAGTCTAGTTGTCTGTTGTTAAAATAACTATTAGTTTCTGTATTCCAGGCCTTGATATGTTCTTTGTTAAAAGTCTTTGTAATCTTTGTTTTTGTGTTAACCCAACCCTGTATTTACCCATCATTGTCAGTTCCATTAAACTTCCCTTCGCACATTAGACTCTCCCCTCGCCTCTGTGTCCTGTTCTGGTTCTAATCGTTACACTTCCAACATCTTCCAGCTCCATAGTCGTCTGTTTGTATCGTATTACTGTTTACCTGTAAATATGCTGTTAAATTGCATGTTTTTCTGAGTACAACGTACACTTACTGCCAACATACGCAGCTTTAGAAACATTTTTATTTGGACGACACTGAAGTGCAATATGGCTGCGGTGCTGGGAATCTGCAGATGCATCAGAGGTAGCGGTGCTGCTTTGTTTTCTGTTTGCGCGCAGGCAAGTGAGCTCATGAACAGGGGCAAAAGCAGCAATGCGCAGGGTGGGGCACGAGTAAACCTGCAGTAGAGCAGAATGCTTTCCAACGTGAGCCCGTTTACAGTGTGTCACACCTGGGTAGGTGGGGGATCTACATACTTAGAGGGCAGTAGAGCACTCTAATCAACATTATTGGAGGGGGCGTGAACCTCCCACTGCCCGATGCCACCACTGATGAAGTTTCTCTTTCTTTGATCTATCCTTCTGTCACATTTTGTCTTTATAATCTAATGTATTTATCATGTGACATATACACTGATTAGGCATAACATTATAACTAACTGCCTAATATTGAGTAGGTGCCCCTTTTGCCTAAAAAATAGCCCTGAACCATCGAGGTATGGACTCCACTAGACCTCTGAAGATATGCCATGGTATCTGACACCAAGATGTCAGTAGCAAATCGTTAAACTCCTGTAAATTGCCAGGTGTGGCCTCCATGGAATGGACTTCCTTTTCTAGCACATCCTACAGATGCTCAATTGGACTGAGATCTCCAGAATTTGGAGACCAGGTCAAAATCTTGAACTCGTTGCGGTCCTCAAACCATTCTTGAACCTTTTTTGCAGTGTGGCAGGGCACATTACCTTACTGAAAGAGGACACTGCCATAAGGGAATATTATTTCCATGCAGGGGTGTACTTGGTCAGCAACAATGTTTAGGTAGGTGATACGTGTCAAAGTAACATCCACATGAAGGGCAGGACCCAAGGTGTCCAAGCTGAACATTGTCCAAAGCATCACACTGCCTGCTCTGGCTTGCCTTCTTCCCATAGTGCATCCTGGTGCCATCTCTTCTCCAGGTAAGCAACACACACGCACTTGGCCATCCACATGATTTAAAAGAAAATGTGATTCATCAGACCAGGCCACCTTCTTCCATTGCTCCGTGGTCCAGTTGTGATGCTCACGTGCCCATCGTAGGCACTTTTGGTGGTGAACACGGGTCAGCATGGGCACCCTGACCAGTCTGCAGCTACACAGCCCAATACCCAACAAACTGCAGTGCACTGTGTGTTCTGACACCTTCCTATCAGAACCAGCATTAACGTTTTTCAGCAATTTGAATTATAGTAGCTTTTCTCTTTGATCGCACTGCATCAGCCAGCCTTTGCTCCCCACATGCATCAATGAGCCTTGGCCACCCATGGCCCTATTGCTGGTTTCCAGTTTTCCTTCCATGGACCACTTTTTGTAGGTCCTAACCAGTGCAGATCTGGAATATCAGACCAGGTTTTGGAGTTGCTGTAACCCAGTCTAGCCATCACAATTTGCCCTTGTCAAAGTCACTCAAATCTTTATACTTGCCAAATTTTTCTGCTTCCACTTAAGGGAAAAATGTTCACTTGCTGTGTAATATATCCCACCCACTTCCAAATGCCATTTTATCGACATAATCCATGTTATGCACATCACCTGTCATCATTATGTTATGGCTGATCAGTGTATAGCGTTATATATGGTACAATTCTTATATAATGTAACAAGAATAATAAATACACTATGGTATATAGTATATTATTAATTGCAGGCATTTCGATCAGCACAAACTCTTAAAGCCTTCTTATAAATAAATGCTGTAGAATTTATGACTCACCATAATATAAAAAAAAAATAAATTTACGAACAGTGATGACACAAAAAACAGAGCATTTTAGAAATCAGTGTTTTGGCTGGTTAGTTAAATAACATGCTTCTTTCACCAAACAGGTCAACATATTTCTGTTGTAGTGCATAAAGCTATATTGACAGCTGTCTCTTTCCTTTTCAGGGACCTAGCTTCCTCACTGTTCAGTTGAATGTTATCTATTTAATACTGTGATTAAAATGGCTTACACCTTGATTCTTTGTTTAATCATTATTTTGATTTGGGGAGTGCTCCCTGTGACTCCCCAGGGAAGAGCTAATAAAGTAGAACACCCTGCCTGGAGATCTCCTTCCAACTTCTTGGACCCAGCATCTAAGGACGAAACACTGAGATCTTTATGCCAATCCAAAAGGACTGAATGTCCTGCCAGGGCAATCCTCATGGCTTTGAGGACCTGCCACTACTGTTGGTACGCCCACCTGGGTTTGAGAATCTCGTACCCCACCTAGGTTTCAAAATCTCGTACCCCACCTGGGTTTGAGTTAATGTTGTCTTAGAGATGCCTCCAAGTTGGACCAGAGCTGTGGGCAGCAGCATTGGGTTTTACAGGTTTGCTGAAGCACCTTGAGTGTCCAGTAAGATGCTTATTGCACCTACCAGAAGACCCAGAGGAGGCAGAGAAGTCCTGGGTGAACCTGCCTGAGAAGCATGTGAGTGCAGTGTTTGCAAATGAATGCCCTTTGAACCCAAGCATGGCTCTGGAAACCTTTGAGGATTGTCCATTTGTCTGTTAAGACCCACTAGGCATAAGGTAGGGTCCTGTTTCTACAATTTTGCTGGAACATAAGGTACAAACTAAGGTCCCTGTTTCTTTCACCGGCTGTCAATGCTCCTGCTATGCTGGCACAGGCCACTGAGGTTTTCTCCTGGGTAAAGAGGGCATTGTCAAGGACTGGGCTTTGTCTCAGCTGCAAAGGAGTCCTGAACGGGAGGTATACTGTCATGGCTTATACCTCACCATAAAGGGGAAGGCTGCTGTCATGGCTTGAGGCCAGCTGTTGTAGTAGGCAGGTCCAATCTGGGAAACTCCCTGTTTTAGAGGCTTTCCCTCAAATTTCCTTGCTTCTTAGTTTTGTGCTCTTTGTGTTCTTTTATTTGTTGAATCATGATTAAGTACCTGTGGTGGGTTGGCGCCCCGCCCTGGGTGTCCCCTGCCCTGTGCCCTATGTGCTCTGGGATGGGCTCCAGGCTTC
>JABJVR010001800.1:0-15039 GCA_025773905.1 Chitala chitala
ATCTGTAAGTACTGACTGAGCCTGGGCAGCGAGGTGGCAGAAGCAGCCGTCCCCGAAAGCAGAGATGCTGCCCCAGCCCTGCCACCTACAGACAGCAAGGACAACGAGCCCCTGTGGTCACAGCTAAAAACAACGTTTGCTTTTGTTGGAGTTAAAGGTTCCCTGTATCTGATTAGAGCATTTTTGGCTTTTTATTGTATGCCTGAGTTCTGCCGTGCATTTTTGAAATTGGAAACACTTCCATGTTTTTGTTATTACACATGAACCCTTAAGTTTCATTTGTCTTTTGCAATGAATGTTGCTGCAAGTGGTGCAGAATGTTGTTGTGCATGTGACAGTGTAAGGCCTGTACCTTGTTATACCAAGTAGGTCTAAGTCCCAAGCATTAAAGCATTATTGAGTGAAACATAGATGTTATGGGAATAATAATAAATTTCCTTGTGATTATGCAACCTACCCATGCACGTTTAGAATATAGAATACACTTACTGCCTCTAGATGTCAGTGTTGCACCTCTGACGTTGTAAAAAAACAAGTGAAATTCAGTTTACTGTGTCATTAAAAGGACTTGTCCCCGCCCTTCTGTTTGTCAGGGTGAAAAAAAAATGATAGTGGCTTTATCTGATGGATGTTACCATGGGAGCAAAGATTGAAAAAACTAATTGCACATAAACTACATCTCACCATCAACTGACAGGGTTTATTAATATTTGGTTTCCTGGCTGCCTGTCCACTGTTAAAGAGGACACAAAAAAACACATACATCATTTAAAAAAGTCTATATTTGTTTAAAGCAGTGCTCACCAGCCCGCCAATTACGATTAACAGGTAGATCATTGTTATATTCAAAGTCTATCTTTAAAGGGTTAAAAATTTGTTGATTTCCACCATTCAGAGGTCTGTGGCAAACATTTACCACAAAGCCCAGTTGGCACAGCGTTATGGCACAAAATAATGTTTTTGGTCAGGCTAGCTTGTTGATGCCGGGCTGGCTAGCATCATGATGGAGGAGTGCCTCTGAAAAAAACCATAAAATATACAATTTTCACTTGGAATGAAAGCAAATTTTTTACCATCCTTTCAATAAATACATAGATGCAGATAGACCCCTTCCTTTGCTTAGCTGTCCCTGGGCTGAGAGCAGGCTCTATTTGTGGCTAAATATCAGCATGAGCAAATTACCCCTACACTCTTCATCTTTTAAAATCAGTCACTGCCATGCCTGACTGCTAACCAGAGTTGTGTTAGAGTCCCTCAGACATGATAGCTGTGCATCTAAATATACTTACTTCCATGCCAAATTTGACAGGACCAAAGCAAGAAGTCAATCGGTCTATGAAAGGTATCAATGAGCTGAACAAGACGAAGCCCCGGCAAGCTCAAGGACGTCATGTGGTACGGAGCACTGATGGATCATTGTTCACAAACACCCCCTTTCAAGGAACTCTGACCTGCTCAAAAGCACCTGATGAACAATGAGAACAAATGATAAAAGATCTGATCCCTTGTAGCAACAGTAGAACTATAGGCATCACAGATCAGTGAGTAACACAAGGTGACCAGGAAAAAAGCTACACATCTGAACACAGTGTCTCCCTGAAGAACACATAAAACACACAATCATTTCAGAACATCTCTTCTTATCCCAGTTTACCCTACAATTGTTGCACTATTCTCTAGAATACGTATACTATTCTTGATAAACGCATTTAATACATTCAGACATGACTAATTATCCTGATTTAAAAAATTCAAGTATCAAAGCAAAAAGGAAATATTTGAGTGTAGAAAAGACGCTTAAACTAAGGGTTTCCCCCAGGACTAGTACATGCATGTGAAAGAGTGCATATAATAAGCAATTAAATGATCCATTGGCATTCTCATCACTAGCAAAGAGAAAACAAAAAGATTGGGAACCTCGGTATACTTATGAGCTTGACTATGTGTAACTATGTAAGAAAGAAAATGTTTAACTATTTTCTCAGAAGTTAAAGGAGCCATTGTGTACCTGTCACCAGGAGTGTAGCTCTTTTGTGCTCTCCGCATTTGTATGTTTTCAAGGTCTCATAGCATGTCCTTTGAGGCGGTTGGAGGGCCCTCCCTGTGCTCGGACCCTGGGTAATCTGTTCCATTGTGTCCCCCAGTCTGGCAGTTGCTGTCAACTCCGAGATGGGAACTTCTTTACCACCAACAGTGTTGTTACCCATAATGAAATTAACCCCTTTTACAAGTAGCGTGGCACAAACATTTTTTTTTTCTAAATCTATCCCAAATTAGATCACAGTACAAATTAACATTGTGCAAAGGCATTTTAAAATAGCCAACCTCAATTGCCTGGCACAAAGCATGAACATCACAAAAGGTCTCATCACACAAAGGGAGCATATTGACCAGTGTGACTGACTGAGCGCCTGCAGTGCCAAGAAAAATCCAGAAGAGATACCATGAGGTTTTGCTGATAAAGAAACAGCTCACCAAAAACAAAACGTTCATGCATATCAACAATAAGGTCCTGATGTGGGTCATAACAGGAGGGTCAAACCCAGTGCTCATGAAGGCCACACCCATAAACTGGCTAGATCCTTGATTTTTATGGTTGCTGACGTTAGGACAAGCAGGGCAGCTGAATATGCAAGCCTGGGTAACATAGTGAGGCATACAAGGTCAATGAACGCTCTTGTAGTTTGAGCACATGTGTAACGATCTCTGTACACAATGGAACAAAGGCAAAATTGAGTCAAAATGCAGGAAGGGATTTATTAGGTAGCACAAAGGACTGTGAACAAAATGCATAACCATGAACTCCAAACACAGTACAACCAGGCATAAATACATACAACAACTGGCAAAGAAGTGAAAACAGTCAAGGGCTTAAATAGGCATGGAGAACAAGTGAGCACAGGTGAGCTACATTTGAAAATTAAACTATTTATGTAATTACAATGACATTAACATGCAAACAAGTGGAAGGGCGACACCTAGTGGACTTAAGGCAATAACAGGTTGGGCTATAACAAATTGAAAGAAGCTCTTATAACAAAATACTGTATTCTGCAGAGAAAACTGCAGCTTGTGAATGATGAAATTAATGTTTTGTTCATTTAAATAAAGTACCACATACCTTGGCAAACATTTCCTAAAGTTTTCTAATAGAATCAGGTCATGGAAAGTGTGACAATCAACCACTTTACTAGGCCTAATCGAATAAAATTATTTTTTATCTCCTATAAACCTCTATCAAGTCTGAGCAGAAATTTTGTTTTAGTTTCTACCTGTCTACTGGAATGCCTCAGGGATGCGTGTATAAGCTTTTAAATTAGCTGCTTTCACCATTTCATAATTAAGACAGTCAGCCAAAGAAGACAGAAATCTTTTGCTTTTTATATTAACTTGCATCGCATTATGAAGTCTATGTATCTCTTGACAAATTCAATGTCAGGGCTATGTACTAAAATCTAAAATATATGTGCCCACTTTGGACTCAGAATTGAGGCATTGAAGCAATATGTTTATTTACATCAAATGCAGTTTAGCCAGGGGTTGAGAAATGGGAGAGGAAGATAGAGAAGATAAAGGTGGAGTGAGACAGCCAGGTTGAAAAGGAGGAGACAAATTGTATTGCATAACCGGAGCCAGATCCAACTGAGAGCGAGGTGCTGTCTTCAGTGCCTCTATCTGTAGCTCTCACAACTGCATCTCCAGCTAAGTCTTATACATCACAAAATTAAACAACTTTATTGCTGAACTCCCTTTCCCAGGCTTGCATTTTTTCAGTGCCTACAGCTGAAGATACACAGCTTAAACCTCCATCCACAGAGTCAGAGGACTCAGAGGCACCAATGGGTCCTAATGAGGCATGGTAACATTTGCATTAGGCAAAAATCAGACAGGAAACACACCCAGCTCTCTCTCAACTCTACTCATCATGTGCAGGGGTTGTGAGAATGTCCTCCGTACTAGTAATAAGGACCACCAGATCCACAATGGCAAGCAGATCAAGTTTAAGAACACTTGAATCCAACTTAGTTACAACAAGTTGCATCATTTCCTTTCTTATTAGATGCTGAAGGACTTAGAGCCTAATGTGGTGAGCTAATACAAATAAATCGTACAGCAGATTAGTTTTGCCCAGCTGGGGCAGTCAATAAACGGAAATCAAAAGTCATTCAACAGTTTTCTAACACTTTAATAATCCAGAATCCTTTTGCCACCAACATCAACATTAGTTGTGGACAATCACAGTCCTGGGGGGCTGCAGTGGGTTTTTGCTTCAGCTAATTTCTGCTTTTAATTGAACCTTAATGTCAATTAAACATTATTGACTTTTTTCATACCATTACTGGGTCAATCCAGAAATTCTCACTGAGTTTTATTTGTTTTTATTTCAAATTTAAAAAACATGACAAGACTTACTGATATGGCTATTTAATGTTTTACAGTTACAGTATATTTTAATCCATTTCTTGTGAATAATTACTTAAATCACTGCTCCTGATTAAGCATCCTTTGTCATTGGCATCTCTTACTTTTCTTCTGTGTAACTTATTTTCTCCATAAATAAAGACAACTAAGCACACACAGATGCAAATGATTAAGAAGAATGAAGATACGTAATGATGTAATTAACGTCTAACATAGTATTTGAATTAAATTGAATGAATTGGCTGAAACTAAAACCCGCACCCGCTGCGGCCCTCCAGGACCTTGACTGCCCACCCCTGATCTACATAAATGACTCCCCAAATACAGGAGGGAAAAACCACCAACCAGCAACATGGTGCTGGGTGTCCAAAGCTCATTGAAGTGCGAGGAAAGCAAAGGCTGCCAGTTGTACAATATTTAAATGAGAAATACAGGAGGAATGTGTGACGCGACGCAGTGTTGTCTGCTGTGTACGGAGCTGCGTGGCTGCAGACCAATCAGACCAGAGCACAGGCTGATCAGGGTGACCGGCAACAAGAGAAAACAAAAGTGGCATGTATGGTAATGTTCTTTTATGTTCATTTGTTTTAAATGCCTAATAGTTTTTTTTTCTTCTTTTTTGCATATCACGGCAGGTTACAGGTCTTCAGTGTTCTGCCTCAAATCTTGCTCTTCCCACAAGTCCTGTGATTTAGCAAAATTTTATAACACAGTGATTTAAGAAATACATTTACTGGGGAAATTACTTTAGGAGTCACCCAGTTTATGACATTCATTAATTCCTAAAAGCCGTGTAAAGAACATCGATAAAAAAACTACCTATTGTTTCGAGAAAAATGAACTACTGTAAAATACCCTATTATGACTAATCTATGATTATAACATAGCGGGTCTATTTTAGCATGTCAATGAGGTTATTAATTTCTACGTTTCTACATAGTTCACAGTGAAACACTAGACACAGGATTACACATTTTGCTATGCTTTCTTCTACACAGGTTGAAAAAAATATATGGCAAAATGGTAACAGCATTTTAAACTGAAGAAAGGATTTTGCTGTAATGAAGTCAGTGTGCTCCCTAACAGAGGAAGGGCTGGCGGTGAGCTGAGTGAGCCACATACAGAGCAAGCATGAAAGCAGAAACAGCTGCTGCTATACTAGCTCTAACTTCATTATTTCTGTTATCTTATTTTTTAAAACAAAGATAAACTTTATTAAAGTGGCAGAGTGGTGTGATGGTTAGCACTGTTGCCTTGCACCTCCAGACCCAGGGCTTAATCCCCGCCTTGGGTCTATGTGTGGGGCTTGCATGCTCTCCTTGTGCCTGGTAGGCTTTCTCCAGTTTCCTCCCACAGTCCAAAGACATGCTGGCTAGATGGATGGGCATTTGCAAATTGTTGTGTGTGTGTGTGTGTGTGCACATGCCCTGTTGTGAGTTACTGTCCCCTGCCCTATGCTTCCTGGGGTGGGCTCTAGGCTTCCTATGACTCTGATTTGGATAAGGTGGTATGATGGATAGATACATTTTATCAAAGTAAATATTTTGTTCAGGTAACATAATTTAACCTTTAAAAGCTAGGAAACATTATAGCAAAAAAAAAAACAAACAAATAATGAAATAAATAAATAAAAAAATCTGAAACAGATAAATACGTAAATTATTTGGCTGAGTATGGTATACAAAGGAAATCAGCTGTAAACTGAATTGATGATATCAAAACCATTGCAAAGAAAGTAGCAAAAAATAAAAAATAAATAGGAAATTGGGGATATATTCACATTGAGAAAGTGTTCATTTCACATTTGATTCTTTTAGTCATGATGCTGTACATGGCGATGCGTGTAATTGTTGAGAACTTTCCTCCCATCACTTAACATAATTCTTTCCATGTAATACAAATTGACGGTGGGATGAATATGTAAGGATGGAGAAGGGGCCAGTGTGTGTCTGTCACATAGGCAGACTTTGGGTTGCACATCAGCAGTCCAGCCTGCCACTGCTTGTTAGGCTTGCTGTGTTTGCAATCTGGGCCATGAGTGCGATTGTGAGCTGAGGGTCCTGCTGAGGAGATGACAATAGGCTGTGATCGCAGCACACGTTCTCCTTCTACCACTCTCTGGGCACACAGCCTTTAATGGGCCCCTGCACCACACTGCTTCTGAACCTCTGCTATTTGTGGAAAAACAAAACCATTTATAAAAGCAAGCAAAAGCTTCCAGCCTTACAATCAAACACAGAACAGCTTTAAGTCTACCTTGATGTAATATGACCAGCTATACTCCCCATTCCCTGTTTGCTATCCTTGTCTCATACACTTTGGAATGGAGAAACAGCTTGCATAAAGTATAAAGCATAAAAAAAGAAACACAGCAGAGTGAACAAGTAGCAGAGTGGACCATCTGGAGATGTTCATCAGGATGGTTCTGGTCCATAAAAGCAGCTGCCTGGTTTGACAGGCCCATGCTGTTTCTGTGTTCTCTGCTCTCTCACCTGCTTTCCACTCCATGTGTTTTGTGAGCGATGATGACTGAGAATCCCAGATGAAGGGGGAGGTACAAAAAGCATCTGTAATGGAGGGTATGTAGTCCACTAATGCTAAGGGTTCCTTATTCTTTTGGGATCATTTATATGGTTATTACAGAATTTTAGCAGTAATAGGTGACAGATTTACAGTTATGTAGTCAATGTGAGAATCTGAAGGTATATGCTCAGTAAAAACACAGTGACACAAACCAAAGAAAGAACAATGAAGAAAATTATATCACACTCACTTACTCATAAATAAATGTATATTCTTTTTCTCTTTTATTTTATTTTTTTATTTTTATTTTTACTTTTTTACTCATACAAAGATTCTTCATGAAAAGATGAAAGACTTCTTTTGGCTACGGTCCATTACTGTGACATCTGTGACAGAGTTGGCCTTTCTTTCAGGAGCAAAATTAGCATCAGGCCATATTTGAAGAAATAAGACACTTTTTTTCATCAAGCCTCACACAGCACCATTTGCAATAACACCCCGGACACACCGAGACACACACATACAAATTCCGCGCTATATTGCACGTCACATACACTGCTCCAGTGCATCACAGTATATTGATTGCTGGCTAAATTGACTGCCAGGAAGCCGAAGTTCCAGGCGGGGAAGGGGTCAGAAAGACATCAGATATCAGATCCTCAAAACAGGAAAAAGAGATAGGGTGATGTAAATGAGTAACATTAACCTTGCAAAAGTTTTATTTATTTGGAAGCATGGGAGTTCTAGCACTACAGCTCCTGCTTTTAGTAGGACCCATAGGTTGGTGTGGTGCTTCACAAGGGTGCTGGATACCATACCTTAGGTAAATGAAATTCTCCATAAAAAATATAGTAAATAATAATAATAATAATCGTAATATACCTGATTATAAAACATACTGTCATGCCCATGCCTGTTGTTCCTCCCATGTCCAATAGATGTTGCTGTTCCCTCCTTCGTGCCTCATGTTATTCCCATGTATATTAGTACTTACCAGTTGTGCCTTGTTAGTGTCCTTATTTAACACCCTGTGTGTCAGCATTTGCCAGGTGTTGAGTTGTTAGTGTGTGTTAAAGCTCTAAGTCCACGTTTATACCCTGCTTTATTTGGATATTGTTCCTTTTTGGTTCTGGTTTTGCTTTGCCCCTTAATAAATCTCCCCCTCTGCAATTGGACCTCGCCTCAGCCCATTTGCTTTGTTACACATAATATCACAGGTGATACTGGGTAACTGTGGTTCTCAGCCTGCCATAGCCTGACTAGTTGGTGGACTCATTCCTGATCCAGAATACTGGGTGGCTACCTGTGTATGGTGACCTGCACTGTCCCTCTCTGTGCAGCACATGTAAGTCCAGCCCACATGACCATTATAGCCATGAACTGGCAAAAGGAGTAGATGCTTCTAGGTTATAGTCCACACTCAGGTCCTCTGGGCCTCATGAAGCTGTCAAAGGCTGATTCCCGTCTCTGTAGCTCCTGGGCTCTGCCCGTCTGTGTTTTGGCACTTGAGTCAGAAACAACGACGCCCCTCAGGAGAATGTCATGGAAATGCAGTCTCTTGTAAAACAGGAGAATGTGGGAAGGCAGGTGTCTGGCAGACCCAGGAACTGCACTTACTCAGACACAGATCCACACATGTTCATGATACCCAAAAAAGGAGGCAGTAGACCACAGCTTATGATGGGGATGCCATATTGGTCCTTCAATTGCAGAGTTCATGTATATGACAAGTACTGGGTGACCTAGTCTAAAACACAGTGGAAGATCACCCATAAACATGCAAAGAACTGCATTATTCAAGATAAGGATGGCATTGATTTGCAATGAATTACATAATAAACAGTGTTTTATAGAATAAGAAATATTGGTAGTTAAGGAAAACAGATAATGGTTAAAAACATCAATAGCTTATGGTGGGAAAATTAAAGAATAAAACAGTTTGGTGTATTCACAAGTAACATCATTGTAAAAAAATAGTTTAATTGGCTGGTTGACAGCAATGGGCTAGGGAGTTTCTTGAAGTTTTTTTTTGTAAGCTTCACTTCCAGCTGAAACTCTGTAACGGCCGTCAGTGTGTGTGTGTCTCCCATAGAAAACTACAGCTGGTGAGGCTGATCTGAAACTCTGTAACGGCCGTCAGTGTGTGTGTCTCCCATAGAAAACTACAGCTGGTGAGGCTGATCTGAAACTCTGAACTCTGCTTAGTTGTGTACTGCAAGCTCCACACAGGAAACATCTGGCACCATAAGAGCCCTCGTGATTAACAGTGTAGCTGTCCTATTGTTCAAACCACGATACGTCCTGTTGGTCAATATGAGCACATCATAAACTAGATATTCTGCTACTCAAGCCTATGCTTAATGTTTACTGATAAAAATTACTCCAGTAAAGCTGTCAAAAGTTAAATAAATTCTTCATTCTTAGACCAATGATAGAAATCAACACATGTTCATCTTTACCTTAGTGGATCTACAATGAATCCTGTTACTTAACATGTTATTGTTTGAAACTGTATATTTATAAAGGCTATGAGGTGGTGAGCCATCTTGTTAGAAAATGTAGTTGTTAGATCCAAACATTCTGTTTCTTCAAACTGTCCAAACCACCAACACTCTGCTCACCCGTTGGATTCACTCCTTAGCATCAACGAAAATTAAACTGCATCGTCACTACCGATGCACATTTTACAAACTACAGCACACAAAACGCCTTCTGCTCCTTCATTGCCTTTTTCTCACAAGTCAAAAGCCAGGTAAAAATTCTATGACTCCCTCTTTCTTTGGTGTACGCTAATTCAATATACGGTTTGATTAATGCAACAATAAACTCACTTGAAATCAGATGAATCCTTTTTGAACACCCTGTATATGCACTGACTCAAAACATAAATCATCATAAATCTCCTCTTAATCTGATGTTTGGCCCAAAAAGGACCTCCTGAATCTCCATTCAGGAGCAGCATATTTGCTTCATGACTTGGTGAATGGCACATACCAGAGTGGAGTAATACTACAGATAAGAAATTTGGAAGTGCCAGAGTCATAATGATGTTCATCTGTCTACACAGAGATGTGTCATGATCCTTTTAAAGTGTCTAGTGGAATGATGAAAAACCTCTGATTAGGAGAATTTTCAGATATATATAAAATCAATTGTTTATCCAAGATAAGCCAAAAAGAGAAGCTTAACGCAGTCATTTGGGATCTTACTGGGAATAATGAAACACTGGAAAACAGGTTATAAAAGGCACGAGGTTCTTATTGACATCCTCACAGCAGTCCTCTACGAGGAAGAAGCTCCAGCCTTAGGTTCTCTGGATGAGCTGCAGGCCACTGAACAAAGGCTTATGAGTAGAAATCCAAGACGTTCTTTTCGCCCTCATCCGAAGAATGGTTCTGCGGCTGATCTGAGTCAGACTCAAACATGGGGCTCTGGTGGAACCCTGGCGTGACCCTCCTTTCACAGGAATTAAAAGCTGAGGGGGCGGTGCTCCTGCTTGGAGTAAATTGGGGTACCTTCTCCCATTTCTGGGACATCTGAGCCAGAGTTGGCCCATCTGCTAGACCCAGGGCTGTGAGTGTGTCTGCAGGAGTGGGAGACCACTGCTCCCAGGTCAACGGCTGAAGCAGGGCCTCCTTGATGCGCTGCTTTTCCTTGGTTGTGGCTTCCCACACTGTCTCCAGCTCACCTTCCACCTCCCTGGAGATGAAGATGATGACACGACGTGAGAGATGCTGGGAAAACCACACAGCTATCCATCAGCTACTGGTGTTTATATACAGTTCATTCACGCAGATTATCAGATACCCAGTCAAAGAGCTGCATAGCTGGAAATCTGTAAATAACAATCTCAACTCTGGACGATACAGCGCCATGGTCACACAAATACCACTCCTCAAAGTCAAAGCACACAGTGGCCAGGACTGAAAATAGGGGCGTCACACTGCCACAGTCTCCCCTACAACTGTGCCCAAGTGAACCACGGAAACCGTCTCTACAGTCTTTTGAAGAGTGCTTGTTAGTCATCGCTGTAATCTACAACTAATTGGCAGCAGAACAAACATCACGGCCGCATGTCTTGCCAAAAGCGTGCTCATGAGTAATCACTGTAATCGAAGATGTAGAGCCGAAGCACAATTACAGCACTGGGTCTGGACAGCTGTCTTCCTGCTGCTCGGTGAAGGTTATCTGCGTTACACAGCAAATATAAATGACACCACTGTGAGTCTCAGCAGCTAAGTGTAAAGCAAGTAGATTATAATTAAGGCTATATACAAAATGCATAATTATCTGTTAATAGCAGGAACATGTGAACAGCAAAAAAAAAAAATAAAACTTTTCTTGAAGGCAAACACTCCCCATGTGCTTTGGCATATTTTCCTCAAGACAACAGCAAAAAAAAGCAGGATGAGAAGGTGAAACTCAGGGTAACTGTCACGCTACTGGGGTCACCTCAATCTCCTTCAGCTCTGTAATGATGGTGAGGTAGGGACAATAACAAGGTAATGCCTAACCGCTAACATTAACTTGTCCCCTCAACATTTTGCTACTGACCAAAAGATCTTGCCCATTAGGTATAATAAAAAAAACTTGTCTTTCTTAACACCCAAAGAGGACACCACTGTGACAAGATGTTGAAAATTTGTAAGTAATATTTGTATTTTTCTGTTCTATCTAATATATTTAATATTCCCATTTTATAGAATCTGTCCAACTGACAATAGTTCCCTTTCAGAGAAGATTCAGTTCACTGGTATAATGTTCCTAAAAACAAACTGCATATGAATGCGTGATAAGCCCTACCAGCTCTACCATAAGCCTGGGCTGTGTTGTGGTCTGAGCTGCAGGTGTACACTAATTACTGCTACACATGTATTTAGTTCCACAGGGGGATGTCTTTAGCTTTATGCAGAAGATATGTACAAGTAATTTCTACCATATCAACTGATGACGTATTCCAAAGACTCTCCTCACTCCCGGAACCACACACCTGTGTGTGGATCCATCTGACCAAGACAAAAAACCATGGTTTTCATTTTTATGTTGGCTGACTTGGATTTTCATAAACTGCATAGATTTATTTCTCCAGAGGGGTTAGAATCCCAATGTAAACGTTTCAGATTTTACACAATGCTGATGGCGCACAGAATGTGGGATATCAAGTAGTTCAAATATAAACCTTTAATAATCATTTTGCACGTGCAATTGCTGAAGGCCATCTAGCAGATAGACAGATATTGGCCTGCACAGTGACAGACTATGCACATTTGCTTAATATGCTAATTCAGAATATTTGCAATAATTCATCTTTAATTATTCCATTAATTTTGAAAACATTAAATACAAATTACAGCTGAAATTGGTTTTCGCTGATGATTGTCAGCTCATGCAATGGCACACATTAATGGAAGCAGACAACCTCAGATGAAGAAGGATATATTTGGGTTAGGTGTACTTATTTAATTATCTAATATTGTCCTCCGACTGTAGGTTAGGGTGTGTATGTAACCTTTTCGGTTGCTGATCAGGTCCTAATTATAAATTCTCTGGTTTGATTTTCCGTAAACACCAGACTGCAATACGCCACACCTGGTGCCATTGCAACTTTGTGGGTTTTTTCATATAATCTGGACATTAAGATGTTTCTTAATGGCTGACTGTTGCCCATCCAATGGCTGACTGTTGCCCATCCATGTATTCTGCAGAAATAACACCCTTTAATTTTCCATACTGCTTATTCTACACAGGGTCACGGGTGGAACTGGAGCCTATCCCAGACAGTTTAGGGCACAAGGCAGAAGATACCCTGGATGAGATGCTAACCAACTGCAGCTGAAGAAAACCACCAATATGGAAGCACATGCCACTTTATGGATTTTCAGTGAGATCTGGGAAGGCTTTTTGATGACAGAAGTCAAACAGTGCTGCTGCAATGTAAAGAACCTACATTAAAGAGGGGTGCTTTGGTAATATGTCTCCTTAAATTAGATCCAGTGAATAACTAGACTCCAGTGAAACCTCACCTTCAGATCTTCATGATCAAAGCACAAAACCTAGTCCTAACATAACATGCGTCCACATACTGGCTACATCAAAGAACATCACGGAACTGTTGACTGGATTCCAAACTGAAGAGCTACTGATTCAGACATGCAAATTGATAAGAGGAAATTAATGAATCCCTGATGATACAAAACAAAAAATTAATGCAGACATTAATGGCGATATGACTTTATTCAGGTAATTGGCCTGATGAAGGACCAATTGCATATAAAAGGCTGTTGGTTCTTCTAAGGAAGACAGAAAGTGAGGATGAGTGGAGGATGAGAGGAGGACTTGGTGCAATGTGGAGGACAGTCGCCCCTGGTGTCTGCTAGCATCTGCAACAGATCACATGACATGCCTCTGCATCACCCCAGTGTCCTTCCTCTTCCTGTCAAGTGCAACCAGGCAGTAAAGGACAAGACAGGTGTGGATACTCCATCTTCCTGAGTCACTTTATCTTGCTTTGACATTATGTGCTGTTTAATATACACCCCATGCACAATCACCAGCCAAGTCTGTTTCATCTGTATCAATTATCTCTGTCAGTAAAGTAACAGCAAAAAGATCACACTGGCAAGCTAATTAACTCAAAAGAATATTAACTCAATAATCTTGCAAACATGCGTTTGGAAATAAAAGTCTTTCCGTCTTTTGATGCTTGTCATTATCCTTTGCTGCAGAGTCAGTCTGTGCAAAAGCAGGCTGGTTTCAAACTAAACAAATGTAAACTAAGCCGGCAAGATAGCACATGTGGTGCATATATTTAGAAGGCAAATTAAACAGTTTTCTCTTTTAATTGCTTTCTTCCTCAATGGGGTTGGTGTGTTAAAATTGAGATTAGATATCTAGTATGTCTCATCCAACTTAACAACAAGATGAGCTTTTATCGAGAAGCCTAACCAAAGCATCTGTCTGTCTTGCAGAGCTGAAAGTTCTTAGCATGACTGGTCCTGTTTATTTCCTCCTGGCTCTAGTCCTGTTGGCTGCCACAGAGAGAACATACCGCAGAGTGAGGCTGGAGGAAAGCAGTGAAAGTCAAATGCAATCAGATCTGCCATCAAACAGGAGGCAGTATTGACCACTCTTTTTTTAGCCCCAAAGGCTACATGCCTTTGTAAAGAGCATGCTTCGCTGGGAAATGGATCAGAGGAGAACAGAAATCCTGCAGAATTCCAGTCCCCCTGCTCCTCAGGGCTGTGATGCTATTTAAGGACACTGCTGTCTGTATCTGGACAGCCCATCTCAGTAACATAAACAAACAAACAAACAAAAACAAAAACAAAAGCACTATTGACTGAGAATCTGTGTACATGATTGTGTGACTTCTTCATGAAGCTCAGAAGGGTTTGGGGATTAGAGCTTAGTCCCTAATGATAGTGTAGCCAGGTCTACCTGCCGAGACTTTTACACACAGAAGTCAAGTTATCACTAAGGAGTTTTTTTTGTACAGTGCATAATCAAAGACAGCAACAGCTGGAAAAGTATGTAATCATGAATGGTTAACACATGTTGAAGTGTCTACTTTTTATTTAAAACAAAAGATCTGAAATGTACATCTGTCGGCACTTCTGACGTTTATGAGTTGTGATTGTTCATAAAACCACAAATTTTCTGTTTCTTGACTGGACTATATTGTTACGTACAGCTGAGACTTGAACACAAAAATTATGTGTGGTATTTATAAATTTTTACACTTAGGGTGAACTGATGGTATGTCAGACACAACCACACAAGTAGTGTTTCTGAGGGACATGTCGTGTCCAATCAATCATGCCACCACTCTCAGCAATCTAAAAACAACTGTTATATTCAGGTCCAGAACAAGAGCATGCAGGGTTCAGTGCCAGGGCAATTTTAGGGCAGGGGTCCTGTGTAGGTCCTGGACAAGAACACGTGGGGTTGAGTGCCAGGCAGTTTTAGGGCAGGGGTCCTGAGCAGATCCAGGACAACAGCTCATAGGGTTGAGTGTCAGGGCAGTTTTAGGGCAGGGGTCCTGAGCAGATCCAGGACAACAGCTCATAGGGTTGAGTGTCAGGGCAGTTTTAGGGC
>JABJVR010001801.1:0-18499 GCA_025773905.1 Chitala chitala
ATATATCTTGTTTTGCTCTTTAAAGTGAACAAAGCATTCTGGTTAATTGTAAGTCTATGGGGGTTTCTTCACTGCTGCACTTACTGTTTAATTTCTGCTAACCAGATTCTGTGTCAGACCTGAGCAGATGAACACAGAATCCACATGTACACAAATGAGCACTTCATGTAATGCTGTTAAGGCCATCACTGCACTGGAAATTTCAGGCACAAAGGAAGCAAGCAAACAAATATGCTTTCCTGTTCAAACAGGGCAGGAATAACTGAAACTGAAATTAATATTCTGCAAGTGAACAGTGAACGAATTTGTTGCATACAGTTTTTAGCCAAAAATGAAAAAGACTACAACCACTAAAGTAAAGGGGAGATATCAGGCAACTCAAACTCAGTTACAAACTTAGAAATTACTGTATTTGAATGTTTATTTAATGTTTGACCCATTAATTTGTTGTGGTAACAGTATATACAAATAAGAAAAAAATTAAATGCAGCATTGTCACATACTGGGCAGCATCATGCCTTAGCAGGTAGCATAAGCTATTCATATCATCACTTCTGGATGCAAATCTGCCTTTTGGTCATTATATGTCTGCATGTGTGTTTGTGTGTGTGTGTGTGTGTCTGTGAGTGGGTGCGTGTGTGTGTTTGTGTCTGTGAGTGAGTGTGTGTGTGTGTGTTGCTGTATGTGTCTGTGAGTGGGTGCGTGTGTGTGTGTGTTGGTGTATGTGTGTGTGTGAGAGTGGGTGCATGTGTGTGTTGGTGCATGTGTGTGTGTGTGTGTGTGTGTGTGTGTGTGTGTGTGTGTGTGTCACTCCTGTTAACAGGTAATATTACAATTCTTTGTGTTTTGGGCTTCCACACGAATGTCCAAAACATCTGAGTCACTGCAGCACATCTTGACATTCTTTGTGATGGATAATTAAAATATAATATTTCAGTATTTATTGACACAGAATAAGTAATAATGCATTGGGCAAAAAAGGGTAAAGAAAATGTCTATCATTAAATTTTTCACTCTTTGAGATAATAAATTCAGCCTTAATAATCATGCTAATGCTTATTTTACACTACACCATGTGTAAGCTTTAGCCAAACACATACCACTGCGTGTGGACGGTGGAGCTTCTTACATTAACACCACTTGATCCTTAGGTCACAGTGCTATTTGGTTTAACACATTGAGTGTTGAGCAGTACACTATCTTCATTTACTATTAGGAAACAGGTAACCGCTCATATTTTATCTTAACGAATGACGCCACTGGGCTAAATGTCACTTCCTGTCAGGCCAGCTATACTGTGAGGGGCCATGGTCCTTAATCCACCTTTCCTGGCTTCCTAAGGAGGTAGGCAGGGTCTGCATGTGCCCCTTGAAGGCGTCCTCAGGAACCAAAGCACCAAACAGAACGACGAAGGCAGCTGGAAGCGTTCCCTGCGCCCACCCTTCAGGTCACCCTTTGGTCATCCCACAAGAAGTATTTTCTTTGCAGATAAGCGCCGCTTGCCTTGGATCTGGAAGAAAAGCAAACCAGGATGCTGGTGGTTTTTTCAGCTTTTACAGTTGATGCTTCTGAAGGGAGTTCCACCCTGAAAAATAATAACACTGTATATGGAGTCTGTTATGAAAGTTTCATTTTACTACTATAAAACTGAACGTGCACAGCTGACCAACACTGAAACTGAATTTATTAAAAAAATTTCCAGTACTGGCGTAACCTGAATGTGAACAACATTGCAATAATGCAAGACTTCAGTTGTTCCAACTGAATTAACATGACATGTGGTTACAGACACATGGTGCCACTCAGAGCAAACTAAACAGTTTAAATGCTATTTATGCACGCAAGCAACATTAAACATAAACATAAGGTATTGCAAAGCCATTACTCATTTGTACTCAAACAAACAAAATTAAAAAATGCATCGGCCCCCTTGCACATCATGTTTAGTCACAAGCTTGATGTGGGGACACCAAGCAACTCTTAAGATGAATCAAATTGTTGGTGTGTATAAGTGCACGTGGCATTTTAGGTGTCTTACAATACCCAGTCCTCCACGTTAAAACTTTATGGTATTGTGAGTACTGTCCTTTTTTAGGTGTCTTCCTCATGCACACCCTTCAGCAGCCATGTGTTGCCATTTAGAACTGTCCTTCTCTATCAGCTGTTTTTCTACTATGCTTTTCTTTGGAAACGGTGTACAGAAATAGTTGCAGCAGACAGAGAGATAGGTGCCAAAGTGTGAGGTAACCTACAATAAATTTTTAGATGTTGCTTCTCTAGCACCCAGCAGTGGCGTTGTTAGTTACAATCATTTGGGTCTTCAGCCCCGAGCATTTTAAGCCTAGCCCTGAATATTTTCACCTTGAAAAAGGAGGGGTTTTATAGCAAAGCAACAGACAAGCCCCAGTCAAACTTGACTTAGCCCTTGATCTTTTCAATAGCTAGAAACTCCCCTGTTCCTAAGTCAACACAGAGTTCTAAAAGTTCCATTGAGTTCTGTCCATTAATATTGCTGTAGTATAGTTAGTGACATTTGGAACATGATGAATGAAATTTAAAAAACAGACATTTTTTTTTAGTGTTTGATTTATTATAGTGATTCATTCATTTGTTTAATTTATAGGTTTATGAGCACTTAATTTTTTTAATATCTCATAAAATGTAGTTTCAGTATTGTGCTACATATGGTAATTGTGGTATCTTCAATAGCCTTAATTCAGAATCAACAAAAGTGTTTGTGTGTGTCCTGTTTTCTCTTTCCATTTTCTGAACTCCATCAGTTCAGTCATTCCTAAAAGCAGGAAAACTGAAACAAGTTAACATTAAATAGATACTTTATGCTAGAATGGCAGGATGCTAACCATACAGTAAATCCTAGCTTTTCATTAGACTCTGCGACTGTTAAAATAAATTGCCACCATAACATCCCACTGAAATCACTGATGAAGGACCCTGTCATTATTATATTAGTACATTAAGAAAACCACTTCTGCTATAATCCGGCTTTGATTTGGTTAACATTTTTAGAGACTGTAAGCAGAAAAATATTTTCCCTGCAGCAACCAAAGAGACTTATTTTCAAAGGTGTCCCTTACTGGCATTTGAAATGAAATAAATTTTGACAAAGAAAATTGCATTGGTACTAGTGGCAAGAACTCCTGGGAAGATATGGGGAGGTTGGGGGGGCAGCTGGCAATCGCAAAACTCAGAGTCCTTCTGCTCCAAGTGTCATCAAGTGTGTGCTGTCATTTTCTTCAGGAACATTGTGAGCAGACTAATTAAAAGGAACTGTGAAGTACAACTTTGTTAAAAGACTTTTAATCACCAAAAATGTCAGCGGTCAGTGAAATGAATTTCATCTGTATATGTTTTAATGTTACATTTAAAATACATTTTTTCTTTATAAAATCACTATGTTTAAACTATGAAGACAAATGTTTTGGGTCACACTATATCATGGAGGTAATAGGCAACATTTAGAATAGGACTCAAATCATCCTGCCATTTTCTGTTGGGTAATTGTCTTTTGTTCTAACTGCCATATGTCAAATACACTTCCTGGCCAAAAAAAAGTCACACTGTGCGTCTGCAGGCAGTGTTATTGGCTGTTATTGCTTCACCTGGTCAGGTCTAAACTCAGCAACGTTATGTGGTAATAAAATGGAGTCAGCTGAGTGTCTCAATCTACTGAATGGCCAGGTTCTCCCATTGGTGGATTTTTTCTTCCTGACGACACAGGCGTATTCCAGGCCCACGGCACCAAAATTCATCTGGCTAAAATAGTGAAAGGGGGTCGGGGAGCATGAGGAATCACTTGCACACATGAACTGGCCACCACAGAGTCCTGACCTTAGCCCCCTTGAAAATCTTAAGGATGAGCTGGAGAAGGCTGTAGAGAGTGGTTAGACTCTACGGTCTAACCACTAGAAGATCTTGGATTGCTACAAGATCTTGGATAAAATTGGATGCAGACCTGGATGAAAATAATTGTTGAGATGTTGCATGAGCTTGTCGAAACAATGCCAAAAAAGACAACACGACGTAATCAAAGCTAAAGTAATTAAATATTGTAATTAAGTATTAGTGCGTGACATTTATTTTGGCCAGGCCATGTGTTTACATTTGCTGCATGATTAGTCACATTTCCAATATGTTCTTCACAGTTCCTACATTGTCTTCAGTAACCTTACTTACCATGTCACCTGACAGCGTTTATGAATACTGTGGATTTACTGGATAGTTTTGAAATCAAATGCTACAAACTGAGCATGTGCAAAGAGCCCAGGTTTTTATCTATATTTGTTGAGGCAGCAAAATGGTTTGCAATTGTATTCAAATAAAAAAGGAAATAACAGTCCTGTTTCTGTTTTTATTACACTTCTAATTTTAGGACTAAAAAAGCGTTACTGTATATGTGTTTGCCAATGAACACTCAAATGTATTACTGGAGTGCAGTTTTCATAAACCCAGCAATAACCATGTAAACCATAAAAAAGTCCATGTAGGAAAATAGGGTAGGGGTTGGGAGGCAGCAAATGACTGGTCAGAAATAAACTGCTAACTTTGGACGTAACGTAACTAGTAAACAGTGTAGCTAAAAATGGAGCTAACCATAGATTTTGCTGTCTGCAAAAGGGAGAGCAGCCTAACAGGTTATGCAAATATCTCAGGACTTGTCAAGTGTAGATTAGATGCAGTCAACAACAATCAAACAACAGGTAGACTTACTTCTAATCTACACTGATAACAATATAGACTAAGTTACAGTTTACAGTACCAACAGGTAAACACTAGCCCAACTACTCCCTGTCAACAATAAAACCGTAAACCAAAACAAAAAGGGCTCACGCCAGAAAGTTCCCACAGGGAAGCCTTTGTTACTTGTACTAATAATGCACAGTAGTGCCACACCCTCCTGAGACCCAGACTACATTGTTAACCTACATGCAATTTCTAATTAATTGCACCTGATAAGTAAAACAGCAAAATGACATTTTTAAACAAGGTGCAGTTTGTGGAAATAAATGACGTCCTCATATGAGCTCTGCAGTTTTAAGGGAACAAAAATGTCTAAAATATCTTCAAATAAATGTGAAAGTAAATGTTTGTTAGAAGTCTGCACTACTCATTTCTTGCTATTCTTATCTCAAAACAAGAGCAAGAGCTTTTGATGCCTTCCTACCTGCTTTGTCAGAGTTATGTTGTAGCATGTCAGATAGATGCCATGTTTATTAACACCGTAGTCTGGAAGCTCAGACAATCTTATTCCTCTTCCTGCAGTTGTTTCAGGCAGTAAGCATTTTTATTAAGAACAAAGAGGTCTCCCCCCCAGGGTTTCATCTGAGAGGTGTTTTAGCTGCAGTGCCACATCATTGAACAGCATCAGCAAATGGCCACTAATCTAAAACAAACCAAATGTACCAAAGTTACACCCAGAAAAGTAAACATCATAAATGTGGGGAACAGGGAATCAGTGAGGACAGGAAGGCAATAACTGTTGACACAAATGGATAGCATGTGTGTTTCTAATTACGATGTATCTGGTCAAAACTGAATGTATCAGGGCATGTTTATATTTCTACCTAAAGGAGTATTTACTGTCATGTATTGTCATTTTCTAAATATCAAACTCAGCAGCATTGTAAAAATATATCCTTATTTGTATTGTTGGGGCAGCTCAGGTTCTCAGCATTGATTCAGTGGCTTATTTTAGGCATTCTTAGGTGTTTTATGTGTTGTGTATGCCAGGTCATTGGGTGTGGGGTCAGGGGGTGGAAGTGGACAGGTCAAGGGAAGAGAGGAGGGGGTTGGGGGAGATGGCATGAATGGGAGTGGATATCCAGTATTCATCAGATGGAGAGTTCTCAGGCTCTGGGAAGGCGTGCAGCAGGACGTCCTGCATCTCAGCAGGCAAACAGAGGGACGGGAGAACAATGCTGAGAAGAGTGTCCAGCAGGGTGTCACGCCCCCCCCCCTCCATCAGTGAGAAACAGGACTGATCCAGTGCCCCAGTACCTGGCCTTCTACACCCCAAAAGGCACTCTCCCAGGGCACATTCTATCGGTCATGCTTACCTCAGCATAGAGCTTCTGATATAGATGCACTTTATACTTGCAATAGGCTGCATTTTGCTTATTAGTTACTGACGTTTTTTTGTTGTCAATAAACCTGGACCCTTCGCTGCTTCCATTATTCAAGCAAATTAAAATTAATTATAATAAGAAATATAGCCTTAATTTCTGCTCAAATACTTCAGTACCTTTGAAGAAGTCCTTAATGCTCGCTGTTTTTCTTTGTTTAGAAAATATCAGGATATTGTGAACAACCATTGTATCCAAGGCAGTCAACTATTTTCAGTTTTCTTCAATGGATGCTACAAAGTAAATTAAAATAAAAATGACATGAAAAAATTATTATATGAATATGAAAACCAGAGCAAACTGGAATGGCTGGTCACTCTATTGTCCATATGAACAAGTCTGCCTCTGTGATTTTGTCATTGTTTGTTTATGGACAAGAGATTCTGAGCCCGCAGACAGCTTTCAGATGCCAAAAGGCCCATTCTCAGTAAAGAGGTAGTTATGTTACATTACAATGATCCAGTTTTTGCTCCCCCCTCTGGTGCTGAACTATTTGAATCGCAGAAGCAAAGAATAAAAAGGGCCCCTATTGTATGATGTGTAACCCTAACCCTCATCCCACTAGTAGAATGGTACGTTGTGTGTAGTGAAGTAATCTTCATCCCCAGTGAGCTGTACTAAGAAGCAGCAGAAGGGACTCAACTATTTTTTGTAAATTAAAATGTAAACTAAAATATTAAATATATTCTTGCACATAGGGACACATTACTTCATCAGACTTTCTCTCATTTATGCAAAACTGCATCTCATAGCATTTTTGTGATGTTTTTTCAACCCTGGGGCATCAGGTCCACCAGCGGTCCCCTGTCTTGCATGAGCCCTTGTAATTGTCCTTGGTTTCCACCGTTCTACATGACCCATGCTCCTTCTCCAAGGTTCCATCGCATTAATTAACCCAATATACACTGGCTGATAATGGCTTTGGGATGAGCAGAGAGGAGAGGAAAAGCACATTGATCAATACTAGTACCTAGAAATCTTGAGGGATTCCCATTTCACCAGTGTTTTCTGTCTGCGTGTGGGTGTTTTTTTTTTCCAGGAGAGATGTACTAACATGAGAGCGGTGTGGGAGTAATGAATCAGGTCTGCGGAGACACATGGCCAACTCGGACAGGGTGTCGCTTCCTGTATGCCAAGCCTACACCAAGTCATTTCCATCAAGGGCAGAACAAAAAGGCAACTTCATTCACACCAGCACATTAGCCAGCTAAGCACTGAATATTAAAGTGTTCTTTGTGTGACAGTTAAAAAAAAGCATACGGCAAATACCCCTACGTGGTCAGCATTCGTACTTCTCTAACAATCACAATTGTAGAAAATTGGTGTCCTGGTTAAACTGTTGCCTTTTTGTGTTGTGTCATCTCCTGTTTGACTAAACATTTGTTTTTCCGAGCAGAATAATCTGTTGCGTATGTGCAAGAAAGAAAGGGAAAACTGAATAAAGGGTAAAATGTGCCTGAAAGTCACATAGGAAACCAGTTCCATCTCTCCATGCCATATAGCACCAGTCAGAACATTTGAAGGAGAGTGTATATGCATTAAACTATTTATACTTGTTTAAAAAAGCTAAAATTTTATTTGACGTGTACTTAAAAATTCATGATGTAATGAAGAGCAAAATAAAACTGGGTTCCAGAAGGTGTTCCACAAAAAAAGCCCACCCCCTTCCTCCTCACTGTAGGGAAATAGAAAACTATTTCTGCTCAAACACTACTTAATTACATTCCAATAGGTTTACTATAATAGAAACAACAATTAGTTTCCTGAAATAAGCAGGATGAGAAAGTTTGCTGCCCTTGTAAGACTATGAGTATGATTCTGGCTGAGATTTGACATCTACTTCTCACTTAGTCTCTATAAAGAGTTTACCTCTCTGTGACCTTCACCTCATTCAGGGTTACAAGGTAACTGCTTTATGCATGATAAATAAGACTACATTAATAAGTTATAATGACCTTGCTCTGTTATAACAGCTAATAGAAACTTTTGAATTTTATGACAATATGTAGATGTATATATGTACATAATTGTAAATGTCTGTATTACACTAAAACACAGTGTTTCTAAGAACTTTATTAATCCCAGGAAACTGACAAAAAATACAAGCTGTGTGACATCTACACTGGCTGCCTCATCAGGGGGCCACACCCCTTGCTCCTCAAATTTTGATCAGTGTTTCTATCATTCCCCTATGTTTCTTGTCTTGTCTGGTTTCTGTGCTGTTTCAGTCGTCTAGTTTCTTTAGTATCTATGCCTATCACTGACCTTGTTCTTACCTTCCTTTGTCTTAGTGATTGGACCTGGGATTGGTTTGTTTCTGGCATTCTATTTAAGTGTTTCTATGTCCAGTGTCTGGTGCAAGGTATTGTAGTGTGGTGTTAAGCATGACTGAGCATTAGCTTTGCAGTTTGTCCATGTAGTTAATGTTGTGTTTTCTGTGTTCCTGGTTCTTTGGCCCTTGTTGTGTGCTCAGACTTAGCAGGTGTACACCTGCTCAGTCTCCCTATCTGGTCTTTCCCCAGTGGTTTTGCTCCTGTGTCTCTAGTTAAACATTTGTTCTTGTGTCCTGCATTTGTTATTGTCTGTTTTGGATAGATCCCCTGTTTTATGAACATTTGGATCTGTACCATGAACGTTGTATTTTGGATGGCCTTTTTTGGATTTGTTTGGTATTAAATTGCTGCAATTGGACTTGTTTCTCTGTTTCTGTCCCTTCGGGATGCAAATTGTCACAAGCTTAAGTAAACTGCTGTTGAAAACATTGCTTTCATCAAGCCAAAATATTGTGTGTGTAACGAAGCAGACAGGCTGAGGTGAGGTCCAAGTGCAGAGAGGGAGATTTATTAAGAAACAAGACAAGGCAAAACAAAGTAACAAGGTCAGGGGAAGACAGTAACATGAAACCATAGCTTTAACAAACACTAACAACTCAACAACCAGCAACATACTGACACACAGGGAGATCTTAAATAAGGACATTAACGAGACACAACTGGTAAGTACTAATAGACTTAGGGATTAACACGAGCCACAAAGGAGGGAATAGCAACATCTAGTGGACATAGGAAGAACAACAGGCAAGGGCATGACTGTGCAGGGTTATCAGCTGCTTCTGTACAGCTTTGTTTAGAAATAACCCCACAGGATCAATAAGTCTTGTTACAAAAACAGCATTACATTTTCACCTGACACTTAAATCCCTGGGCCCAGGCACCATGATGAGAAAAATGTAATAACAAGAGACTGTTGTCTTTTTCAAAGGTAACTAAAGTTCACTGAAGTACCTTTTTGTCAATTTAACTGGTAGTTGAAACCCTGTATTTTAAAGCTAGTTGTGAGTGTTCCCTGGTATGTTGTCATGATGCACATTCATGATAGTTACTGTAATCAGTGCTACCCTGCCTGAAGTGGTTATTTTGATTTTGGTGTGTCAAAAGAGATGAAGGACAACTAAGGCAGCACAGCTGTCGTGTGTCCACCTTATTGTTCCACAAGCCACTGATTTCAGGAATTCTATACCCCTACCTAATCACAGCTCCCCCTCCCAAAAAAAAAAAAACTAGGGCTGTCTAGCTTTATCAGAGTTGTGTTAGTACAAAAAAAAGAATACCATCAAAACTGTGTAATTAACCCAGCGTGAGATAAACACGATACCCTCTTTCTAAGGGGTGAAGTCAGAAACAATTCATCAAAGGTCCCTTGGGCTAAAGCTTCAAACTCTGGAAACATAAATGCCCATGATGCAAAGGGCTTTTCAGAGATCAGGTTACTTCCTGGGCCAAATTTCAGCCTGTTGATCACCTTTTAAGTTGTTTGGGGGAATGGGATGTGTTTAACTGTCAAACTGAAGAAGTGCTGTCGGTTTAGTCTTGCTGCTTGCGTCACCCGTAACTACCTTGTGAATTTTCAGCTCTGCAGGTGAAAACTTTGAAGTCTCCCTTGATGTAAGGATCAAAGTGGGATTGTTTTCATTGTGTTTTTGATCTCTTTGAAAAAAGGAACAAAATCCTCAGCCGATTCAAGTTGTCAAGCAATTGTAATACAGCCCGTGTGTCTCACTGGTGTTGTAAATGTGACATCACGCCTTCTCAGATGTTCCTTCCTAATCTGTGCATCTTGTCCTGACCCAGTTTCCAAGACTGGATTCTGTTTCCCACATCCACTTGTGCAATAGGCTCACAAATTCTATCGACTTCCAGAAGCATGCACTGCATTGTTGAAGCTAATAGGTTTGACATGTACGCTGCTGATCTGCTTCCTCCAGGGACAGGTGATGAGTCATGATTTGCAGATGGATTTGAGATTAATTGCAGACACACAAGCTGTTGAATTCATGAGTGGTGTTTAATATATTCAAGGAAACGTTTTGTGTACGCTGCTGAAGATGCAGCCTAATTACGATAAATATGTAATCAGAAATAGCTAGTCTTTAAATTGAGCGGAATGCTTCAAAGCAAAGGGGATAAGGCATATTTACTGAATACACAAAATTACCTGAGGCTTTGAGGTGTTTGTGTTAAAAAGTCACATTATGGTGTAAGATCCAGGTTTTAAGGCCCTACACCCTTTTGTATTCTAAAGTATAAAAGCCGTTTTTTTTTCCGTACAGGACTTTATTAATTTGTGTAAAACTCAGTGACAGTGCACAAATCCTCATGTTCTGAATTCACCAGAAATTATTGTATGATTGAGAACTGTACAATTAAAGGATTGCTTTAATTAATTTAAGAGGAACGTACAAATATTACCCACAAACTACAGGAATTATATATTGAAATGCCAAATGGAATTATTACACATCGTTTTACAAGAGAGCCAGCATAAGGAACTCTGTAGAATAGGCGTAGGGCAAAACAATTTTGAACAAAATAAACAAGAGAAAGAAACACAAATATTTTCCGTTTGAGAGAAACTTGAAGATAAAAAATAGACAGAAACCACAGAAGCATTGGACGCAAAGGGTTGAGTGTCTGTGAGCTGAGAGTCTGTGTGCGATGCACTGCTGAAGGGTTGTTATCAATTCCTTTTCTTCTCACAGTTTAACAGATGAGTCACTTAAACACAGTGTCTTCAACTGAAATGCTGTCAGTATGTCAGGCTGGGGGCTGCAAGACTAATTAGAACAGAGGCACAAGGCCTTGCTTGCATTTAAGTTTTGCTCCAGGCTGACAATAAGGGAATGAACCACATATTGGGAGGGACCTTTAAAAAGTGATATATATGTTCAGTGTGTGTGTATATATGTATATATATATATATATATGATATATATACACACACACACACACACACACACACACCGAACAACTTTTGTCTTGGAAAAAAAATCACTGAAATATAAAAAAATGTTATGAAAGCTGTCATGTAACTGTTCCCACCTACTCAGTCTCTGACACCATATGAAGTCCTTCAGCTACTCTCAGCATCTGCAATAGTCCAGACACTGCTGCAAATACTATACTCATAAAACTCCTACAACCTTCTGCAATGTCTCACACAGACTCACACCAGCAACAAAATTGTGCCACACGTTGTCAGGATACTGGATGTCTAGTCCAAATGTGAAGAAAAAAACCATACAGTCCATTTCTTCCTTAATGTCAAGGCAATTCTCTACAAGCATTATCTAGGCTTAATTAATATTTCACCTTTCAGGAGTGAGCCAGTTGTCTCTTAATGTGCTCAGACTACAATATGTTACTGTGAAACAGGGGGTACATGTGCCCCCTCAGCACTGATGGTACAATGTTTTTAAGTAAATTACTTAAACACTGTCATTTACAAGACTCTGTATTCAGTGATTTAAAATGCTCTCTTCTAATTATTTGTTTTTTACCAAATTTGTTTTCCTCAAAATGTAAGCAGCTGTGGTTTTGGTGTTTTAGTCTTATTGGTAAATGAGCAATAAAAAAAAAAAGCTATGGCATTATTTAAAAACTTTATCTTGTTGTTTTGATAGGTCTTTGGGAGTTTCCCAGAAATCCAACTTTCTCTATACTTTAAAAAAAGAAATTTCTTTACTGTTGCTGCTGTTGAACTCTGGACCTCAAAAGTTACACTTTCAAAAGCTCTGTGAGAAGGAGCTTTGTGAGACACCATTTGTAGGTGAGTGCATGACACCAAGCCCAGGTGGCACTGAGATATCTGCAATGTTGTGTGGGGTTAAAGGGCACTATTGCTTATGTTTTCATGTGTGACAAAGAAAAAGTGAAAGCAGAGAAGACGTGCAGAGCCATGAGACGAGACGGAGTGCGTGACAGGACTGCAGCCAACACGGCAACAAGGGTGATACCTGAAATAAGTGTGCCAGGCAACAAATATAGCTGCGGTGACAATAAACACAAGTGAAATGATGTAACAGGCATTGAGAACAAAACAATGACAGTGCATGAGAGTTGATGAGGGAGGATGCGTTGATCTTTCTCATTCCCAATCAAAACACTGACTTCCATTAGGCCATATTGAATAGAAGAAGCCTTCTTTTTGTCATTGAGTACAACATACACATTACAGTGAAATTGGTTCTCTTCATTTAAGCCATCCCCTGGGGGAGAACTGGGCAGCTATCATGCAGTGCCCTGGGGACCAAGCGTTAAGTGTCTTGCTGAAAGATACACCTGGTGGTTGGGCCTGGATTGAACTGTGATACAGTCATTACAGTCAGTCAGTCAGTCAGTCATTTTCTATATTGCTTACTCCTGGTGAGGGTCATGGGGAAGCCTGGAGCCCATCCCAGAACACATAGGGCGCAGGGCAGGGAACACCCAGGGCGGGGCGCCACCTCACCACAGGGCACAGTCATTACAATAAGATACAAAATACCTACCTTTGCCTTTGGCTTCAGAACAAGGTGCAGCTGTGGGCTTCTCTGTCTTGCTGCCTGTTGCTTCCTGTTGATGTTAGCCAGCCAGCTGTGATGAACCCATTATGATATCCCCACTCAGCCTTTGACACACCTTTGACATCTCTGGCATCTGGACACAAAAAGCTCTATTCATATCTTGGGTCCAATACAACATTTCAAAGTTTTTTTTTCCAGTATTTGTTGAAAATACACAAGACACAGCTCTTCACACTTTAGTCCCATGGCTTCCAACTTGGGGCCCACACCCCAAAGATCACAGGGGGTGAGGCTTGTCTGCTCTTAGGTTGTGAGACTGTAAAACTTAGACTTGAATCTGTTAAATAAAATCATAGCAACACTTTCTGGATAATCACGACCTGTGTGTGCGTGCGTGCGCTGGGGAGAGGAGCTCAGCTTTTCTAAGATTCAAGTAGGGGGGTCCCCCAAGGAAAAAAGACTGGGAACCACTATCTTAACATATCATTCAGATTTCCAGGAGTGTTTCTTTTTACATGAAAAAATGAACACTTGTAAAGCTCTGCACAGTTTATTTTATTATGAGAACAAATAGCATCATAAATAACTGCATTTAGAGAAAAAAATGACCACAATTCTAGAATGTGTCACTTTTACAAATCCCTGGGTGGGGCTTCAAGTCCCTGTCTTGGTGTAAGCACTTAGCCCCCCACATACAAAGCATGATCAGTACACCCATCAGCCCTCCAAGTGTACTGAAATTACTTGCATAACAGGAGTCACACCCCTTTTTTCCCTTTTGATCTAACGCTTTGTGTAATTGCATTGCCTGGTGGAGGGTGAAGACAGGCTTCCTGTTATAATGAGCAGTGCTGTGTTGCATTCTTCTGACACCATGGTTTTTAAATTAACACACAGTACAACCTTTCCAAACCCAGGCCTAGAAATGAGACTGTGAAGAACAGAAAACTCACCCTCAGGTGAAACAGCCCAAGAAGGCAAGCTATTTAGCTAAAATGTGACCAGACCTTTCAACCATGTAAATAACTGTAATGATTACTTTAGGATTATGTTTCAGCGGAGGTAAAAAGCTGTCGTGTATTTCTATAGTTATGTAATGAGATCAAGTTATGTTGTAAGAATGGTGAGCTAATATTTATTCTGAATTCAGGTCTGGCCCTGCAAAACACCTACTTATTACATTACCCTTATGCGAAGTTTTGAATATTTGGTACATTGCATGAAAGTACATATTAATCCAGGACTGACGACATAAATAATTAAAAGTAGCATTAA
The DNA here is from genome assembly GCA_025773905.1 of Chitala chitala. Lineage (NCBI taxonomy): Eukaryota > Metazoa > Chordata > Actinopteri > Osteoglossiformes > Notopteridae > Chitala > Chitala chitala. The sequence continues at coordinate 14,257 of JABJVR010001801.1, forward strand.
GAATTTGATAATATGAATGAGTCTCATACGTACATCAGATATAACATTAAGAACTTCTTTAGGTCCTCTGCTGTACTTCATATTAAATCTGATTAAGTTTAAGAGAAGCGTTCATAAAATGTTTGTGTCATGGTTTGATTGGGTTGTCTAGGAAAGCCCGTGGCCCACCTTCTCAGAACAAAATTTTTAAATGCATAAAATAAAAAGTGAGTGGCATGGCAGCGCAGTGGTTAGCACTGTTGCTGCACACCTCTGGGTCTGGGGTTTGATTCCCACCCTGGGTCTGTGTGTGGAGTTTGCATGTTCTCCCTGTGATTGGCAGAAGTTTTCCAGTTTCCTCTTACAGTCTGAAGACATGCAGGCTATGTTGATTGGTGGGTCTGTGTGTGTGCCCTGTGGTGGGTTGGTGTGCCCTGCATGCTATGTGCTCTGGGATGGGCACCAGGCTCTCCATGACCCTTAACAGGATAGGTGTTTTAGAAGATGACTGACTGACTATGGTTGTTTAGTGTCTGTGTTAAAAAGTGAAGAAAACTAAATTTCAGCTAGAGATAAGTTAAAATAAAGATGTAATTTTTTTCTCTTGCAAGTCCATGGACCACCTGATATTTATCAACAAACCCCTGGGTGGTCCATATGACCCCAGGTTAAGAGCCCTTGCTGTAAGCGATAATGCAGCCTATAGTCTGCCGACTTTAAAGTGTCTTTTAAAGGACATGGAAATGGTTAAATTCTGTATTAAGGGAAACCTTCACTGGCTTTCAGATGTGTGTGTGAGTAATGGGCTTCTACCTGAGCCACAGGGCACAGTCTGAATTTGCTGTTCATCTCTCACTGCCAGGAACTGGGCGAAAATCCCCCAGTGCCTGTGAAACATATGTGTTAACGAGTCTGCAGTGACAGCATCGCTTTCTGCAGTCTGAGTCAGAGACCGAGGGCTTCCATCACATCGAGAGTTGTTTGAGAGTGCTTGTTTAACGCAACATCCTTGCCTATGAAAGGTTGTGGTGCTGCAGGTTCGATGCCTATCCAGACTCATTTCTGTTAAAGTAAAAACTAAGTGGGGTTGTCTACCCAAAGTGAGGGGGGGCATGGGAGTGCCTTTCCAATGTGCAATCAATCCATTTCAATGTGCATTTTGCATATTAAAGGTGAATGATTTCTTCATTGAATGAACTTCTTCTGCCTATGAAGAGCATACTGCTTCCTGTCGATTCCAGCTACACCAAGGCACTTGTACAAAGCAAAGAGATGGTGCTTTCATCTCAGGTGTGAAACCCCAGACACTCTGCTGATACTAGATCTGAAAGTTACTAAACTGGGACAGAAACAAACCATCGCAGGGGCTGACATATACGCCTATTTACCCAAGAGGACTTTTTCAATCTGTTATGTACTTAATCATAGTACCATAGCTTCTCTGATTGTAATGGTACCTGACATTTCTATTTACATTGTGTACACTGGGCGTGTTTGTGTACTTTCTGTTCCGGTGATAAATTACTAGACTTGAGGGTACAAGGGCCATCCCTATGTGCTTTTGCTAACACTAAACATTAATTTGCCAAAAAAGCATCTGGACGGAAACCATGGAAACGTGTGACTGCTGTTTATAAAGTAGTAGATGTGTTGCTATGGAAACCACTTAAGCTTCATGACTGTCCTCTTGTCTTTATTTTTGTCTTAAAGAACAACAGAATAATATTTTCATGCCACCACAGTTCTCATTCAAATAAAGTGAGGTGAATTGCACAGTATAGAACGCTTACTTCCATCTTATTTCATACATTGTTTTATGTGTTGCCGCTGAACAACACTTGAGATAACCATGACCTGGGAAACTGAGAATCTTCACACAAGTCAAGGTACTCAATAACATTGTTGTGCAAGTCGTGGAGATATGGTTGTCGACCTGAAGAATATTTGATCATGACAGAATGCTTATGTTGAAATCTATATAGATATAATCCAAAAACCAGTAATAAAAATCAGGATTCTTTCAACCTCTTGCCAAGCTGAGTATAGTTGAAGACATTGTGAAAGGAGCGGATCTGCTGACGCCCTGTTCCCTCCTCGTTGCCAAGCTGAATACACGTACCACTCGGCTACTCAGCACCGATTCCGTCATCTCCTCCCTTTTGTACGCGAGCGCGTGTGTCACGGCTTTGGTCTGTGTGTGCAGCATCAATTGAAAAGCATGAAGTTTACAGCTAAAAAAAGACCCTGCTTACGAATGTCGAATTCTGACTGAGTCTGTGCGCAAGGCCTACCGTGTAAGAGGTTGCCGTGGCAACTTCTAAACGATAAAAACAGGCATCTATACTGCGGAATGACGCTGTGACTTTAGGGTCATAGTCGTGATATTTGATTGCAGTCTAACGCACATTATCATACATTAAATAAAAATGACTTCACAGAGTGCTTTGTGCGATGGTGTACCTTCACTCAACACAAAATGTTTGTACTCCTTTGGATAACAGTCTCACAAAAATTTTATGCACAGCATTCACAAACATTATGACGATGCATTTTTAAATATTAAACTTACTGTATTCAAATGTTTCTTTCCATGCTTTGTGACCGTACTGACAACATGCAACCCGAATGACATTATAGGGAAGATAAAATAACATTTCTGTATGGCCGCCTGGTCATATTAAGCACTCAAAATAGTCTGTACACATTTATTCAAATACGTGTACTGGACTGGAATTATGGGGATTAAAAACAGCATGATCAGTGATCGATTCTATTAATTCTAGTACCTAGGACATCTCTTGTGCTACTTCATGTCATCAGCCAATTAACAGTGGGTGGGGGGGTCAATTCACAGGGAAGCACAATCAAATAAAGTAAAAGCATTGGCTACTATGACTCTTCAGTGTTTCATGTAACATGAATACTCACTTTGAGGGATTCATGGACAGCCAGCTACATGAGCCCCATGCCAGACAATTCAAATAATCTTTAGTGCTCTATTTGCAAACAGTCATCAAAAGTCCACTTTACTGACAAAAAGCTGTTCAGATGCACAGTAACACCCCATGTATTTACTAAAAAATGCACTCCTCCTGTTACATTACGTACAATGCTGTCTACATAATGAGCCCCAACAGCAAAAGCATTTTAACGTGATTTCCAATGCACACTGCAGTTTGCTGAGAAGAGACCAGAGTCCCTGCTCCTCCTTCAAGACCAGCCACTGTCGCAGATGTCCTTGTCAGTGCAATGTTGTCGTCTTGTAGCAGTTTGCATCCAGCCATCTGGGCTCACTGCTGTTCAGGAACCCCCTCCCCCCTTTCATTTTGGCACGTACCTCATGCTCAGTCTCACTTTTACTGCCTGGCCGTACGCTCATTTGCTCCTAAGTGGGGCGTGCTCTCACCTCACAGCGTATGATAAGGTCTGTGAAATGAAGGTGAATCTTCCTGTCAATACCCAACAGACGAGCAGCGAAAACGTTGACATTTGGAGACACATTTCTCTCCTCTCCTCTCTCCCTGTTGGCGCGGTTCTATGATCAGTCCCGTGTCCTGTGCTGCGAGGCCATTCTGTCACAAGACGCCTAACAGACATCGGATCGGTCATTCAGAGGAAATCTATTCAGCGTAGGCGCAAAGGTGTCTCTATGTGCACCCACCACTTATTACTATTCCTCCCCCTGTAAAGATAATCCAGTTCACACAGTGCTACCCTGCTATTCTTTGTTGCCAGAGCAATTTCCGTTTTTGTAGATAGCGAGCGGCGGCGGAGGACGACGACCGTGAGTCACTGCAGTGAGTGCAGATGCTGCACTTGTATGACTGTGAGCCTCTGGGAACTTAAATACAGTAATTTTGTAGCAAATGCACAGAACATCCTAAAACGAATATAAATTACTGAATGCTTGATTGGTTCATTGACTGCACAGCTATTTGTGATCTCGGAGCTGCTGATTCCTTTATTCCATAGATCTGAGGCTAACCCATGACAGGTTTGCCAGTGCTTAGCAAAACTACAGGAAATGCAGCCTGTTCAAGTGGCAATACAAGACAGGCTGGAAACATATGATACACAAGGGGTTTTATCCTAATACTGGCTTCATGTCAGGGTATCAAGTGAGGTGGTTTAACACTGCAAGGAAGAAAAGCTTGAAAAGTTTAGATTAGATTAGATTGATTAGATTGAACTTTATTGATCCCACAGTGGGGAAATTCTCTTGTTACAGCATGTTATAGGGAAGTGGGATTAAGGTGCAAGAAAA